>VNJQ01002318.1:0-272679 GCA_008042515.1 Drosophila truncata
CCCTCCGAGGCCTAGCCTGGGATGTTGACCTAAGATTGCCGTCTTATTCTAGTAGACTTCTTTTAATTAACTTACCTTCTCTAGCTAATCGTAGGACGATGCTCGGCGTCGTCTTTTTACATAAACTTATACATGGTGATGTGGAGAGCCCCTACCTACTAGGCCTTCTCAACTTCCATGTTCCCCGTTTAACATCTCGAACTCATATCCCTTTAGTAGTTAACCACTTTAGGCGAGAATTTGAAGTGCATGAACCCTTTAGGGTTTTATGCACTGATTACAATCGTCTTTTTAACAGTATTGATGGCTTTGAAAGCCTTCAAAGACTAAAGACCGTATTGCTTGTAGAATTAGCCAGAATTGTAACTTAATTTTTCCTCGTTCTATTATCTATTTTCTTTCTCTCGCGTCTATTTAGAACGCGTTCGTGCCGTACGTCACACGGTTGCGCCCCTCGGTCGGTTGGGCGGGAGGTGGGCGTGGGACCTCGCGCAAAAAAAAAAAAAAAAAAAAAAAACAGCACATGCTTCTTTCTATAGGAAATCCATGTGACTCCAATGATGTTGCTTGACGATGAACTACTCGTAGTCCTGGCGGTTGTCCTTGATGAGAAACTGCTGTGAGACCTGATAATTATCCTTGGAGTTGACTGGCGGTGAGTCCTTGTTGATATCCTTGAGGATATCGGTTGAAGGTATCCTTGAGGATATTAGCTGAGGGAATACTTGAGGATGTTGACTGGAGGTATCCTTGAGGATATTAGTTAAAAGTATCCTTGAGGGTAGTTGGAATTCTTGAAGATTGGTTGGTATCCTTGAGGAATGGTTGGTATCCTTGAGGATAGTGTTTGGAGGTATCCTTGAGGATGTTGACTTTGGTTGACGATTCAGGATTGTTGATGTTGAGCGATTAGTGTTTCCGCGGTGACTGATCTGGATACTGACTGTCGTTGGCTTTATATCCCGGCTAGGCTAGCCTCGGCCGTTGTCCTCGAGTGGGAAAACCCAGGAACCCGGCGGATGGCGCCGTCACAGCCCCGTATCCGGGTGCTGATCGGGCTGGGGCCACTGAGTCAGGGTGGAGAGGATTCCAGCGGGCGTCGCCGTCAAAACCCCATATCCAGGTGCTGAAGGAAGGACAAAGGTTTGGCAAGGAGGATACTGGCGGAAAGAAAAGGCCCGGTTTCTCAGTTATTCTATTTATTTTCCTAACCTTAGCTGCTCACTATATGTACACTCTTTTCTCCCCCGCTTGCACCACGCTGAAGTCTCCCACTGCGGGGGGAAACGGGCACCGAGGCCCAGTTCACCGACTTATCTGCTCATCCTGGGTGTCCTGGCTGATCCTCCCACGCCGTCCTCCGTGCCACTCTCTGTTGCGGCCGTGCTTCTGTGTTGTTCATTCCTGCTCTTCACGTCCAATCCGTTTCGCCCTCTCAAATCACTCCCCGATCGGTGAACAGAGAGGCGCTCGGCAATCTTCCTCTGCCGCCGATCCCGTCGCTGCCATTGGCGTTGTCGCCCTCGGCCGTCACGAAGCTTGGTTTGCTTACGTGGCGGCGTCAAACTTCAGACTCGTGACTCGTGTCGGGCGCGATCGTTGGCCGAACGGCCGCCGCCGTTGTGTGGCCGCCGTTGAGCGGCCATCGTTGTGGGCCGCTGTTATGAGCTGCCGCCGTGTGGCCACCGGCGGTGGGTGTTGACGGCGTTCCGGGATACGCATGGCTCGGGTTAGCCAGACCCGGCCGTCCCATGTCAATGTGGCTGCGTGGAGCAGCTCCCTACTCTATGCTTATCCTAATGCCCTTCATTGGTCTTTTCCTCGTTTTCCCTTAATCCCCCCTTAATGCTTACCTAAATCTCTACCCTAAATCCCTAAATGCTAACTTATCCCAACTTATCGCTACATATATACACTTATAACTAATATATACAATAATGTATGCAGGTGAGGGGCAATCGGCCTGTACACTGAAGTGTACAGTGCTGCAATAGGATGAAATAAATTTAACAACACAATTTTTTAATATAATAAGGCGCTACACTCAGTAATAAATAATTTTATGAGGTTTTTGATCAAAAACTTGTATTGAACAAATTTAAGAATATTTTAAAATATCAAAAATTGCTTTTTAGTTGTATGTACGGTTGTCAATTTTAGTTATCTTATAAGTTGTTGATATAGTTGCGATCACCAGAACAACATGATCACTGGTCACGGACGGATTTCTATCGATAGTGCGCTTCATTCCAAATTTTTTGCAAGATCATGATCAGCAAAAAAGGAGCGCAAAAATAGCACGCTACCTTTTCGCGATACTGAGGATTTGATCGATGGTTAAAGTATCGAAAAGAAAAATAGAGAAATAAGAACGTAACCAAAGGAAAAATAAATTATTATTAATGAAAGCAGTGGTCAGTCATTATAATTACTTAATTTTAACGAATTGATAATTATATATATAATTACTATTGGTTTTTGTAAGCAAGAATTAAGTGTACAGTGCTGCAATAAGATGAAATAAATTTGACAACATGCCTTTTTAATAAAATAAGGCACCACATTCAGTAACAAAGTTTTTTTCATGTCAAAAACTATTAGTTGGACAATTTTGGCAATATTTTAAAATGTCTTCAGTTGCTTTTTAGTTATACGTAATGTTGTTTATTTCAGTTATCTTCTAATTCAAGTCAATGTTGGCAGCAGGTAGATAACGATAAGTTCCAAGCCAACTATTTTTTAGACGTCGAAATGTATCATATCCGTTCAACAGAACAACATGATTACTGATTACTGATCCATCACTGATCTCTGATCATGTTGTTTTGGTGAACGCAACCATTGTAGTTCTGGTGAACGCATCCTATAAGAACCATATACATGGACTGCGTATTGTTGCAGAAACGGGGTATGCTGATGTGAAACTTTTATATTGAACTTATTCTATACGTACGTCTTATTCTGTAATAATTCATTCGTCCAAACAAACGCTCGGAAAAAAATAAAAAAAAGCTAAATATATATGAATTTTTGAATATATGAACAAATAAAATATCACGATGAAAATTTTAAGAAAGATAAAATATCGATGTATCGATATTTTGATATATTTTCAATAACCCTACTCCCACCTTTAATTATAATAATATTTTCACATTTCACAAGAAAGTGATTCCAACGTGCTATTTAAATTGTGAAAGGAGTTTAAGTTAAACCCACAGAAATATTTGTGTGTTGAACAATGAGCAATGCTGGTGCTGAAATCGATCAGCCTCCACTTAGTTTTGAAAATGGTTTGTCAAATAAATTTTGCATATTAATTTGCACATATAATAATTTATACGTTCTAATTAAACAGCTCCTGAAAATGATAGTGAGCTGAAAAAACGGTTGGCGATAGAGGCAATAATTACACAAAATGTTGACCAACATATATCTCTCGATGTACTTATAAAATTGTCCTTGTCACCTCACGGTTTGGTAAATGATAATATACGAAGGGTTTTATGGCCTCAGTTGGCAGGGGTGGATGTAAACAGTTTAGATCGAGCCCCTTCTCTTGATGCTTTGCAAAATCATCCTGAATACAATCAGGTTTTGCTAGATGTAAATCGGTCATTAAAACGCTTTCCCCCTGGCATACCCTATGAAAAACGAATTGCCCTTCAAGATCAACTAACTGTACTTATACTACGAGTTATTAAAAAGTATCCTAATCTGCGCTACTACCAAGGCTATCACGATGTTGCAGTTACATTCTTGTTGGTTGCAGGCGAAGAAGTTGCTTATGCCATAATGGAGCAGCTGTCTACAACACATTTTTCCGAGTGCATGCAAGAAACAATGGAAGCCACCCAAAGACGCCTTATGTTTATCTGGCCAGTCATTAAGTTTGAAAATCCAGAACTTTATAAATTTTTGCAGAAGTCTACGGTGGGCACATTGTTTGCTTTGCCATGGTATTTGACCTGGTTTGGGCATAGCTTAAATTCATACAAGTCTGTTGTCCGTTTATATGACTACTTCCTAGCATCTCCTATTTACACACCTATCTTCGTAACTGCCGCTATTTTACTTTATCGGTCAAATGAAATATTGAAGGAGGAGTGCGATATGGCTTCCATGCATTGCCTCCTATCAAGGGTATGTGATTTAAAACCAAATAAATGCATATATTATTTAAGCGATAAATCGAAATTTTTCTAGCTTCCGGAAGATTTACCGTTTGAAGATCTGCTAAAAACTTCTAGTCAACTTTTTAATAAGTACAGCTTAACAGTGATAGAGAAAGATGTTGATGAACTTATTCGAAACCAGTAAGTATGAACTATGAGGGGATTAGGGGGCTATGCAAATTCCGTTAAAAAATAATAAGTATATACATATGCGCATCGGTATTAATTTCAGTTCAAGTAATGAAATCTTGACATACATATATGTAAATACATATATTTCAAGGAGACTAGAAGCATAGTATTTGTGCCATAAGTTCAACAAGAAAGAGAGCTTTGCAACGGCGAATTTCTGTTTTAATTTAATATAAAGCGGTAAAAGTAAATGAAAATGCTAAATTTAAATCTGAAACTGTAACTGTAACTTACTTAGTTTTCCATCAAAATTTATGTATATTTATAATTTATATTATATTATTTATAGTATTTGTATACGAGTTTATTTTTATACCCTTGCAGAGTATTATAAATTCAATCAGAAGTTTGCGATGAAGTGAGGGAGACATATCCGACCCTATAAAGTATATATATTCTCGATCTGCAAAAGCCGCGTCGATCCAATTGTCTGTTTCTACGCCAACTAGGCTCTCAGTTTTAAAGTAATCTGAATGCAACTTTGCACTTAGTCTTCAATATGTTCTCTCTCGTACATATGTATGTCGGAACCGGCCGGATCGGACAACTATATCATATAGGAACGATCGTAAAATTTTTCGAGAAAAAATTATGACTTTAAACAGTTTCCAACCACTTACATAAATTGTTGATTCAAATGCTTTAGCATACTGTAACATTGAAAAAAATATATATAAACCCTGCAGAACCATTCATCAACAATTCATCAACACCCGAAGGATGATGTTGATGATTCATCGATGAACAGCCATACAATTTGTTGATGAATTTAACATGGGCATGTCCTAGGCTGTCATTAACAACAATTCATAAACAATTCATCGACAATTCATCAACAATTCATCAACAATTCATCAACAATTCATCGACAATTCATCAACAATTCATCGACAATTCATCAACAATTCATCAACAATTTATCGACAATTCTTCAACAATTCATCAACAATTCATCGACAATTCATCAACAATTCATCGACAATTCATCAACATTTCATAAACAAAATTTTGGTCGATTTTTTTTTTTCGTTTCAGTTTTTTTTAGTTTTTATTTTTACTTTATATACTTGTATAATACTTAAAATACTTAAAAAATAACATTAAATATTTATATATTAGGTTGACTCGTCGAAACATCCTAAAACATGTTGAATTCTCAGTCTTGTGTTTCTTCATTGCCGCGTCCAAGGTGTTTGCACATCTGAGGCTGCAGGTTCTTCAGGGAACTTACATAAATTTGTGATCTATAAATTAAATGCATACATATGTTAGAATCACATTGAAAATTTAATAATTTGCATATTTATATGTAAATACATACCAGTTTTAATTAAAAAGAAACTACGCAAAACTAAGGAGTTCAGCATTCAAACCGTCTATATTGAAGTCGTATCTATGCTTTCTGCATAGGAGTTAGGAGAAGCGAGGCACAACACGAAAATTGTTTACCTCCCTTATCTCCATCTCTCTCTAACTTGCGGGACTGTTGCATGTCGCTGCTCCGAAAAAAACCACAACTATACAGTTCGAACTTCGAGAAGAGGCCGATCGCAGGTCGAATTTTGGTTGCCTACTTCGTTTCGAACTTCAGTAAACGAAGCCTATGCAATTTGTTTTTTTTTTTGACATGCTTCGGGGAATCTGACCCGAAGGGAGGTCGGGTACAAGTCGCAGTCGGCAGAGCGTCGATTCTGTCGACGTCGCTGTCGGCACGTTGATGAATTGTTGATGACAGAGGCCTATTGATTGACTTGTGGTACTGCAGGGAATATATTGGCAGGCATGTATGTAGCACGAACTTATAACAACTAAATAACATCAGTGTCATTATTTTTTGCCTGTAGTGTATATGTTTTATCGGCCAAAATATTTGAAAGCGACAAACAATTTATTAAAGTTTAAACTAATAAATTTTAATAAAGCATCAAATAACAATAATCTTTTATTGAATTTAAGTCTGAGGTTCTCATATGAATCGACCGACCAATCCTACGGAAGCTATATGATATATGGGCAGTGAGGATCTCACTGTTTCAAGAAAGAAAGGGAAGACATTATTCGGCTTAAAAAAGAGGGCAAAACGTATAAAGAAATTCAGAGTTTGGTGAAATGCTCTGCCAAGATGGTTCCCAATGCCATTAAATATGATCCGAAGCTCGAAAATCGAGGGGGGGGGGCTCGCAAAACCAGAATTACAGAGGATCGACGCATAGTGCCCTTCAGCAAAGCCAATCCTTTTGCTTCCTCACGCGGAGATTAGTAATGTGACCATTCACCGGAGACTCCTTGAAAAAAAATTTGAATGTCCGAAGAGCACAGAAGGTGCAGTTACTTGACTGAAGTTCGCCAAAAGCTACCTGAAATGGCCACTGTCTAAATAGCGTAATATCCTTGGACTGATAAGTCCAAACTGGTTTTATTTGGTGGAAAAGGATGAAGACAATATGTCCGTCGACCTCCAAATAAAGACTGCAAATACAGACTCTAAATACAGACTCCAAATACAGACATGCTTTTCGTACAACGGTGAAGGTCCCATACATATGATCGACAAGATCATGGACCAACATTATATGTACAAATTTAATAAACTGTCATGCAGCCGTATGCTGAAGAAGAGATGCCTTTAATTTGGACATTTCAACAGGATAATGATCCTAAACGCACCAGCAAGGCGGTCAAGGAGTGGTTTAACAAGGAAAAAGTTGATATAATGCCATGGCCAGCACAGTCCCGAGATTTATCCTATCGAAAACCTATGGGGGACATAAAGCGCTATATTTCAAAGAACTTCCAGTTTTCTAAGCTGTAGCTTTGGCCATAAAGGCTATTCGACGAAATATTAGATCATAGTCAACTCGTATTTCGGTAGTATAATGTATTTAAAAGATATTTTGAATTTTATTAATTTTTTTTTTAATTTATCACTTTGACTGCTATTTCAATGAACAGCATAAAATGAACTATATGTGTAAAATATGCTATACATATATCATAAAAACAATTGATATCTCAAAATCTTGACGTGGTAGGCAATGCCGGATTCAGATTCTACAGTAACTTTAAACTTCTACTATTTTTTAAGCAAAATATTTATATTTATAATCTCGAAATATATGTTTATCATAATGATCATATGATCACTTAGATCAAAAACTAAAAAAGTAAAATTAATTCCGATTTTTCGAGCTATTTTCTCTTAACAAACTTTATAATGTAAAATTATTTCCTTGCTTAAATCAGAGCTATGCAGGTTTTTGATCCGACAACGCTTTACATTAGAGCTGGGGAAAAATCGATTCTCAGTGCATCTATTATTTTCGATCTTTTAGACAAAAACATCGATTCAATCGATTTAAATCGAAAAAAAAACAATATTTGTATATCTATTTCACTATGAAAAGTAACCTAAATTACATTTTGTAATTAATAAACAAAAGTAAGAAACGAAAAGAAAAGTAATGGTATTTTACTGAAATCAAATATCTTAAAAATTATGTAAAGTAAAGTAAAGTACATTTTGTAAGAACTTAAAAAACGAAAAAATAAGTAATGCAGAGTAAGTTCAAAACAAAACAAAAAATTTAACTTATGAAATCCAATGGTTTTGCTGGCAAAAACAAGCTTGTTAACCGTAGTTAACAATACATCCAGACCTATAGAAAACGCGCTCGGACTCAGTTGCACAGGTAGCGCTGGGCATATCCTTTAAGGGCCCCCATTTCAGTGCCGTGAATCTGATAATAATGTAAATGCTATTACGATTTCTTCAAATTATAAATAATGTACACACCTTCCAATTCAGTTCAGGGGATTTATATCTGGAGTTTTTTCATGGTTTTGATCGATTCTTTGAAAACCGAATCGATGCATCTACCGAAAAAAAGAATCGATTTAATCGATGTTGACATGGATTTTTTCCCAGCTCCATTCCAAACTAGCTTGTTTCATAATAGCAATGCGTTGACCCGCTTATAATGGCTATTTTCTTCAATACCACTCACACTTTTGGTAATATTTAAGTTATTTATTTTGACACATGAGACTTCAAAATCAATTGGGAATGTAGTCGAATGTAAATGTAGCAGTGGAATCACCCCAACATTCAGAATGTAGAAATATGTAGCAGCAGAATTACACCATAAGACTATATCGTCTGTGTATGCTACTACTTTTACTCCTTCACCATTAAATGGAGACATATTAAATATCTAATATTCGTTCCAGTTCTTTTATAAGAAATGAGGTCAGGCTATAAGACCTGCAATTCTTGGCTTGAATGTGTCTTCTTTAACAAAAGTGCTAAATGTACGGTCGCCATTCTTTGGTTCCAAAACTTGCATGAAGCCTTTTGTTCATAGTTTTGTTAGATCTTTAATCCCCCACTGTGGGTATGTCTTCTTGGAGTATGTGAGTCTCCACGAGTTCTTGTACGCTTTGTTAAGAATATTCGTGAAGTCCTCGACGTCCTGTTCGATTCACTCCAGGATGTATCGAACCTTGATCTTTGCTTTTTTGTCATTGACTGAAACATTTTTCCAAATTTTTTCCAATTTGTGTTACGAGGGCTGCATTTCGGTATCGTCTCGCGCGCCTGCATCATGTTATACCTTTGGTCCCAAAAAGAGTGCTGTGTCGAAGCCCTCAATTTTCCTACCTTGTGTACCCTATTTGGGGAGTTTTATCTAGGACTTCTTCCCCTCCTTGAAATTCTTCCGTGCTTGGAAAAATGAAGAGGGCCTTTACCTATTGTTACAAATAGTGACGTCAAGACATGTAATTCTATCGAAAAGTGTCTCACCCACCTCATTTTGTTTTTCGTATTTCCCTACTAGGTGTTGTCGGCACACGCGAGGACGAGCGTCGTCTTAGTCTCCACGGCCTCAGGGGTTGCCGGTTTTTCGTCGGCCATATAACCGGAGGCTAGTATAATTGTCCCGTCCTCAGCCTTAAACCTGGCCACTGCTAGATCTGATCTCTCACTTCTTAGGGAACGGTCGTGTTTAAGTTTTGCGCTCCGAATCATTCTTTTTTCTTCTATTTGCTCGGGTGACTTCTGGACCGAGCACGTTGTGGTCAAGGAGTTTGAAGCTCGAAATAAGAAAAACCGGCCTGTGGAAGTACAACCACCCAGGCCGTCACAAGCCGCAGTGTCCACCTTCTGTCCCAAAAAACTTACCTCTTCCTTACAAATTTCCTATCAGAATACTAGGGGCTTATGCACTATGCTGTGTGTTGTTGTGTGTTGTGTTTACCGAAACCTGGTTGAAACCATAGATCTTCTTCTCCGAAATTCTTTCGAGTAAGTACACAATTTACAAATTAGGCCGTCTTTCCCAGCGTGGTGGCGGAGTTTTAATTGCCGTTGACTCTTGCCTTATCTCAGAACAGGTGTTATCTGATGACTTTTTGGACATTGAATTAATTTGCGTTAAAATATCTTTTACAGGTAGTAGTGCTGCTCTTACATTCCTCCATCTTATGAAGAGCCAAACTATTGGAAACACCTTTCGGCAATTCAAGCAGTTTCCAGAAGGCTTTCTGGGTGACTTCAATATACCTGGAGCTCATTGGTCTTCTGATAGTATGTCTATGACCTTATTAACGGCTTACTTGATTTATCTCTCTCTCAAGTTAACCATGTCTTAAATTTTTTAAACCGCTTCCTGGATCTATGCTTTGTATCCGATCCTGCAGGCGTGAACCTATTCAGATTTTATCCAATAATGCAGCCTGAAGACCTTTCGAAGTGAAGAACTTTTGAAGTGACTATCGATACTGGGACAGTTTTAGAAACGACATCTGGTAAAAGATTAACAAAGTCCGTTGTTTCCGAAAGGCTGACTGACAGAGGCTAAACCCTTTAATATCAGAATTTAATTGGTCCGATCTTTACATGTGCTCAGACATGGCAATCGCCGTGGATATTTTTTACAGTGGCATAAACTCATTTTTCTCCTTATGTGTTCCGGTAACCTATCCGTTGGTCTCTAATAAACCTCCCTGTAAAATCTAGGCTTTATAATAAATATAAGCTAACCAGATCAACAAATGTTTTTCTTTTTATCTCAGTGTTTGGTTTAACTTTACCATGCTTAACGCTCAGTGTTATAAAACTTATTTGACTCGATGTAAAGTACAGTTCACGCAGGACCAAAAACAGTTTTATAACTTTGTTAACACTAAACGTAAACGCAATTTATATCCTTCCTCGGTTTCATTTAAGAATACTACAGCAAGTTCTGATTAGACAATAGACGATGTTTTGTTGAGCTTTGCTCAGTTCGAACTTAATTATCAGTCCTATTTTAAATAAAAGCTTAGTTATACTAGATCTTCAACGCGTTAAGCCAGTTTATTCACCAGGTCCCGATGGAATACCGGGCTCTGTGCTTAGGTATTGTTCCGAGGCGCTGGGTAGCACTCTTCTTAAATTGTTTAGGATATCTTTAGAATCATCAGACTTATTTGGAGGAAATCTTTTGTTAGAGGAAATCATTTGGAGAGGAATTCTCCACAAAAGAAGTAGCAAATCGGATGCCAGTAACTATAGGGGGATCTCTAAGTTATCGGCAATCCACAAACTCTTCGAGAATGTAATCACTTCCCCACTTGAAACATCTATGCAGATCCGTCATCTCTCCATGTCAGGATGGTTTGTATGAGGCGAAGATATACCACGACTAATCCTTTGGAACTTACCTCATTTGTTATTAAGGGCTTCCAACGTAACTTAAAAACCGATGTTATTTACACAAATTTCAGTAAAGCTCATTTTTGTTCTCATAATCATTTTCTTCTGATTAGGAAACTTGATTAAATGAGATTTTCTAGTGATCTTCTTAAGTAGATTTCGAGTTATCTAAGTGGATTCTAAAGGTTCTGTTCAGAAACTGTCTATCCAACAGCCTCAGTGTGACATCTGGCACATTGTTTATCAATGACTTGCCGTAAGTTTTAACCAAATCCAGAATACTCATGTACGCTGATGATTACAAAGACCCTTTTTACTTCGTTCGTTCTCCCCATATTGGAGTACGGTTCGTGTGTCTGGAGTTATCATTAAATGTGTCCAAAAGAACTTTTTGCTTTTTGCCCTCCGAGGCCTATCTTGGAATGCTGGCCTGAGATTACCGTCTTATTATAGTTGACTTCTCTTAATTAACTTACCTTCTCTAGCTAATCGTAGGACGATGCTTGGCGTCGTCTTTTTACATAAAAGAATACACGGTGATGTGGAGAGCCCCTATCTACTAGGCCTGCTCAATTTCCATATTCCCGAACTTATATTCCTCTAGTAGTTACCCACTGTAGGCGAGAGTTTGAAGTACATGAACCCTTTAGGGTGTTATCTACTAATTACAATCGCCTCTTTAACAGTATAGAAGGCATTGAAAACCTTCAAAACTAAAAACTTTATTGCTTGTAGAATTAGCCCGAATTGTATCCTAACTTTTTTTCGTTCTATTATCTATTTCCTTCTCTCGCGTATTGAACGCGATCGTGCCGTACTTTACACGGCTGCGCCCCTCGGTTGGTTGGGCGGAAGATGGGCGTGGGCGTACAAAAAAAAAATTGGGGTATAGAAGATCGCTAAAGTTTTTTTTAATGATTATTCCCGCTCTTGAACTACCTGTCAAGTTGGTGTATAATTTTATGTACGTCCGTGGTCCATCGCTCTTGTACTGGGACGATGTCGATATCGTCTTGGAGCTTACGTTTGTACGATGCCCAAATTGCAAAAACAAAATGTTCTTTGCTTATTGATTGCATTTCGTAATGATCTTATGCCACTACCGCATTAATTAGAGACTTAATTAAAGATTTGACAGCTCTCTAGGGTTGTACACAAGTGCGAGCAAAATGACTGTACGGCACTAATGCATTGACAATGCATTAGAGGCGAAAATCGATAGATCTACATAAAATATACTAGATACGAAATCGGATTTTAATGAAACAAAAGTGTAATTGAAAAGTATATTAGCCAGCTCATTAGAGGTCACAAACAAATTGGTCACACAATTAAATGTTTAAACATTTTTTAACAATTATATGTTTTTATTGACGAGGTTCTTGACCTGCTAAATTAACTGAAATTAATTTTTTGTTGGTAATAATACAAATTGTATGCAAAAGAAGGATAGAAAATAAATAAGTCGCATTACAAACGAAATCCGAGATAAATAACACATATAGTTGACTCTTTCCAGGTTCTAATGAAGTCTCTAATTAATGAAAACTGCATTACTGTATCATAAGGCCATAAGCATTTGCTAGTGCAAACAATGGGTTTATCGATTATATAAAAATGGTGTTAAAATTGTAGTCAGAACGACTATATCATATAGCTGCCATAGGAACAATTCGAAATTTTTAGAAAAAAAAAATATATACAATATTTTTCAACATATTTTGATTTGATTTGAGACATGCCAATTTTTTATTATTTTAGAATTTCGGTTTGGTTCTTGAGTTGGCATAATATGTTCGTCCGATCTTTCCCTTTCTGACTTAAATACATCTGCAATAGAAAGCAGGTAATTTACCAGTTCATATTTAGTTACATAGTCTAATTCGCATAGAAACGACGAACGGACGTAGAGATGTGGACTGATCAAATCGACTGATCTTTTTGAAAAGTTTGTTTCTGATTCAAATTGCAATACCTTGCACAGGTTTCTAGATAAATAATAAATATTGCTTTAAAAAATGTACGGTCGCTGTACCATTCATACATTTTTATTACTTATTTATTTATTATTACAAATTACGTGTTTTTTAAATTTTGCATTTCTTCGCAAGCTTTTAGACAAAAAAGTATGAAATTTCTCGGCCTGTCACAGAAAACAGAAGTTTGGCTTTAAGCCAATGGCTCCCAAATGTCTTAACCTCAAAGTCTGTGCTAGTAACAACTGCTGTTTCCATTGTAGTAGGTGTTTGTGCATATTATTACAAGAATCAGTATCTAGCCACAGGTATTAGCTGAAAACCAGTTGCTTGTCTTAAGTGGAACCATGGTTTTATATCACGATTCCAACCAATATACCCCAAAGTGGTTGAGGTGTCATATAATTCAACACTATAACTAAGAAATTTTATAACAAATTATCAAAAAATATGTTCCATTAAATAAACGAAAATTTTTGTACATATGTATATATGATAATGCATTTTAAAGTTAATATATTATATATATATATAAAAATAGATCATCATAAGATGAAATGTTAATGGTTTATATATGTATGTATATGTTCTAAAATATATTCTGATTTAATAAAGAAATCGTTAGTTTAGTTAGTTAGACTTATTTAGTTTTATTTAGTCAAGTACCTACATAAAGTTTTACTTACATAGGGGTCATTGAATTTTGTCGTCCACCGTCTAATAAATAAATTCACACTCCTGGCTTTATTTACCATGCACGAAGATGATCGATAAAGTTTGGGATCCAGGTGGACGCCCAACCACACTCTCCTTTCAAATGAACGGTCGTGACTTTTGTCTTGCGCTCTATGTTGCCTGGGTATTTATTTCGAGTTGAAATTTTTATACCCTTGCAGGCTATTATAGTTTCAGTCAGAAGTTTGCAACGCAGTGAAGGAGACATCTCCGGCCCTTTAAAGTATATATGTTCTTGATCAGCATCAACAGCCGAGTCGATCTAGCCATGTCCGTCTGTCCTTCTGTCCGCCTGTCCGTCTGTCCGTTTCTACACAAACTAGTCCTTCAGTTTTAAAGCTATCTGATTGAAACTTTGAAATTAGTCTTCTATATACTCTTACTCGTACATATGTCGGCGCGGTCCGGATCGGACGACTATATCATATAGCTGCCATAGGAACGATCGGTAAAATTTTTGAAAAAAAATTATTACTTGGTCAGTTTTCAACAGTTTTCATGGTTCTGATTCATCGATTCTTTGAAAACCCAATCGATGCATCTACCGAAAAAAAAGAATCGATTTAATCGATGTTGACATTGATTTTTTCCCAGCTCCATTCCAAACTAGCTTGTTTCTTAATAGCAATGCGTACACCCGCTTATAATGGCTATTTTCTTCAATCTCACTAATTTTTGGTAATGTTAAAGTTATTTATTTTGACACATGAGACCTCAAAATCAACTGGGAATGTAGTCGATAGATCTATCTCTCACTTCTTAGGGAACGGTCGTGTTTTAGATTTGCGCTCCGAATCATCATTTTTCTTCTATTGCTCGGGTGACTTCTGGCCCGAGTCAAGGAGTACGAAATAAGAAAAACCGGCCTGTGGAAGTACAACCACCCAGGCCGTCACAAGCCGCAGTGTCCACCTTCTGTCCCAAAAAACTTACCTCTTCCTTACAAATTTACTATCAGAATACTAGGGGCTTATGCACTATGCTCTCTAAACTGTATTCTGATAGTTTTTCTTTCGCATCTTAGGTAACTGTGTTTACCGAAACCTGGTTGAAACCATAGATCTTCTTCTCCGAAATTCTTCCGAGTAAGTACACAATTTACAAATTAGGCCGTTTTCCCAGCGTGGCGGCGGAGTTTTAATGAACAGAACAGGTGTTATTTGATGACTTTTTGGACATTGAATTAATTTGCGTTAAAATATCTTTTACAGGTATTAAAATGAAGAGCCAAACTATTGGAAACACCTTTCGGCAATTCAAGCAGTTTCCAGAAGGCTTTATGATACTGACCAATTAGTGACTCTGGGTGACTTCAATATACCTGGAGCTCATTGGTCTTCTGATAGTATGTCTAATGTCCTTCAGACTACGGCACAGCATGACCTTATTAACGGCTTGTTTGATTTATCTTAGTCTCAAGTTAACCATGTCTTTAATTTTTTAAACCGCTTCCTGGATCTATGCTTTGCATCCGATCCTGCAGGCGTAAACCTAATCAGATTTTATCCAATGATGCAGCCTGAAGACCTTTTCATCCAACTTTTGAAGTGACTATCGATACTGGGACAGTTTTAGAAACGACATCTGGTAAAAGATTAACAAAGTCCGTTGCTTCCGAAAGGCTGACTGACAGAGGCTAAACACTTTAATATCAGATTTTAATTGGTCCGATCTTTACATGTGCTCAGACATGGCAACCGCCGTGGATATTTTTTACAGTGGCATGAACTCATTTTTCTCCTTATATGTTCCGGTAACCTATCCGTTGGTTTTTAATAAACCTCCCTGGTTTAACAAAGAAATGACACGCTAAAAAAATGTTAAGTCTAGGCTTTATAATAAATATAAGCTCACCAGGTCAACAAATGTTTTTCTTTTTATCTCAGTGTTTGGTCTAACTTTACCATGCTTAACGCTCAGTGTTATAAAACTTATTTGACTCGATGTAAGGTCCAGTTCACGCAGGACCCAAAACAGTTTTATAACTTGGTTAACACTAAACGTAAACGCAATTTAGATCCCGTTCCACATATTCTCCTGTGGAAAAACTGCTTCAGCAGGCCCTGGAGAACTACAGAAAGGAACTGGAGAGCCTGCAGGAGGTCAGGAAGAAGCCACATGAAGAGCAAGAGCAGGAGGAGGCGGAGGACCTTTACGATCTGTTCATGCAGAATATTATTGAGGCCACGAAGCAGGCCAAGAGTACAGACCTCTAGTTTATATTTCCTTGGAAATCCATAAATGATATATAGTCTATATAGAATGGTATTTGCTGTACGCTCTGTGTCTGGTGTCTCAGGTGTCCAGCTGAATAAACACACTCCAAATGTACACGCACATGACCGCCGGATTGAAAAGTGAGAAAGGAGAATGAGAATGGAGAATCGAGAGAAATGGTGGGGTGGGTGCTCAGTGAGCACTGCTCACCTTCCGTTCCCACTTCAAACAATGATCAAAGATGACGAGATGTGAAGCCATTTCACAATCATCTAAGTGCCCGCCCATCGATCAACATGTTCTCCCCATCGACCTTATCATCCCGAAGGGAACCCTGACATATCTCTGCTATCTCCTTTATCGTGGCAAACACATTTACCTAATGAGTTGGCCATATAATTACTGGGATGGACATCCCCCGAATCGGACCCAGGGAAGACTTGTAGCTGACAGGCAGTCAACTTGGTTAATAAATCAATTAATGACACTCTTCTCCTCGTCTGTGGGACGTGCAAACATCAAAGAGAAATTATGACGCTTCTCGGCATGTCGCTGTTTGTCCATTGATAAGGAGCCAAGGGGATCGAGGTAGACAATGTCGACGAGCGTGGCAGGGGTACGACTCCAGATCGCTTGGACAAATATTAGAGACGATCGATCGATCGGATGTGTTGTCACCTGTCTGTCATGCACACAGGGGCCACACGCGGGCACAGTTGAGATCAAGATAATAGAAAATTTAGAAGAAAAACCTATTGGAAAACCTATATACTAAAACTTTATCATTTCTCTCGGAAACTATTAAAATATATCTTGGGAAATTATCGAAAATATCTAAATATCGAAATAAATCGATATTAATCGATATTATTATACTTGATATATTGCATAAATTTAATCGGAAAGGGAAAACTAAAAAAATTTGGTTCCACAGTATCGATTTTGATACTTTATTCTTAAATCGATGTTTTATAATATTTCGATATATGAAATTTCAAGCAATTTTTGTTATAAGCACGATTTTTATATATCGGACTTTTCCCTTAGAAATTATTCCCCATTTCCATCTAGAATTTTGACAATAAGACACTTATTTACTATTATATGCATTTATATATATTTATTCTTGCATTAATTTCCCATTACTTTAGTTTTGAGAATAGAGTATGCGCCACACAATGATCCATTTCACCAATAAAGTCAAACATTTCTTGTTCGCACGTCTCAGTAGTATTGGATTTTCCATTAACGCGATCATTGCACTTCTGGTATTCATTGTACAGCGCCTCAATATGTGTCTTTTCTTTGCATCTCTCCCTGAGTGTTTCTAGGGGATCAACCAACTCCTCCTCATCGTCATCGGCTTTAACCAGGGGCACCGAGAACCAGCTTCTGAAGGCCATTTTTTGTAAGCTCTTTCCAGATTTTGACTGTGTTATTTATATACCGAATCAAATGGGAACTTTGACTTTAAAAGGAAAGGAAAGAAAAATCTTACCTTTCTTTTTTCTATCGCAAAAAACTTCCAGAGTTTAATATATTTTTGACTGTAATATTTATATACCGAATCAAATGGGAACTTTGACTTCAAAAGCTGAGAGAGCAATGATTTGAGGTGACAACAAAATTGAAAGGAAAATCTTAGCTTACTGTTTTTCTATAACAAAAAACTGCCAAAGAGTACAATATTTTGTTGAGCTAAAAACTAAAAAGGAAACCCTTAGCTTTATGTTTTTTATTACAAAAAAGCTGCCAGAGTTTAATAAAGAATATGTATTTTAAGCATAAAATCCTAATTAATTTTATACGATTTTAGCAGTGCTATTATCTTGCCTTCAACTGTGTCGCTTGCTTGGATGCGCCTGACCGGGTCGCAGGTAAAGAAGGGAGCCAGCAAGTAGGAAAGTCCAACCCCACCTCACCTGTTAGCAATGCCTCAGTATGTTACCTGTGCTGATAACGCCACAGCCACGACCGGGAATCTATTGAGACAAATTGCGGGGCGACATTTCCACTTGGCATTTCCATTTCATTTTCCTTTTCAGTTAGGAGAAGGGAGGTTGGTGTTGGTGGTGGCTACACGTTGACATCTAGACTAGGCCGCATTTAATGGCCAATACAAAGGCAGCCACGCACTCATACCTGGGAAATGGGGGACTCGTGAGTTACGAGTGTGAGTGCTATCTACAGAAATATCACCCACTTTGTTGCTCCACATTTTGTGCGTTCAATATTTCATATATTTATTTGTTCTCTCACACACACACACACACAAAAGTACCTTCTTCTTCTTTGCCACCTGTGTACAGGTGAGATATCGTCGCCTATGCCTGACAAGCGATCGTCGTCGAGACTTCGTTCGGAGCTGACGTTTTAAACTTCATCGTCAAATCCAACGATTCAGTTACGTTCCGAAACGCGACAAGTGCATATATCGAACTGTGCCATAATATAATATATATATATATAAAAAGAGCTCCTAGACGATCTATAGATCTCCTCTGCCTACGTGTAACCCTTATATGTATACTTCGGGGCAGCGAATTACTTGGGCCAAGGGAATGCAAACTGTGATCGCAATTACCAAAAGTTTGTTCGTTTGGCTTAAGTTATTTTCATGCCCGAAAAAGCACACACAAACGCCACGTGGGTAAAGATCGGTTTCGGTTTTTGGTTTCGGTTTCTCCCTAAAGAAAGTGTCCTCTAAAATGGAACTAACTAACTTATCAACGGATCTTAGATCCAGAATAGCAGGTGAGGATCGTTATAGAAATCAGAACACCTGAAAAGTGTTAATCTCTTCCTTGGAAACCAATCAATTCATTCGAAATTGCACAATTCTGGAAGAAAGAGAGAGACGGCCACCTGAGTGATAATGACAATGAGATACAGATACTAAAAAAGCCAAGTAATATTGCTCCGCCCCCTCAAAAAATTAAAACACAGACGCTCCTCTCCGCGAAGCCGGTCGATTATCGATCGGCTTCCGTTTAGAACTCGGGCAGGGAGTCGGCTTCTCGGCTCCACTTGGTGCGCTGGCATGAAATCGGGGGTCGTAAAGCCATTATCAATATATTGCTTGTCCGATCCCCCAGACCCAGTCGCAAGACCGTAAAATCTGATTTCTGTAGACGTGTCGTCGCTCGCCGCAAAACCAATTCGATATGGCTTTGGCAGCGAGATAAAAGAGCTCCCGGAAAACAGAGAGAAACGGAGCCCTTGGAGGGCAGTAAGGCAGTCAGATAAGGAAAGGGGGTAAGGGGCCATACGTGGCAAGCACCCACCACCAGCTCCAGCTCCACCTCCATTTTTCCACCTAACACTGATAACTGTGCAACGTACACAGAGCCACAATAACTCACAATGCTCCAGTTGCTCCACTCGGTTTATCAGTTTTGGAGTGACAAGCGGAAATTAAAGTTGAAATCGACACGATTACTTCATTAGTTCTGTTTGGAAAAGAGAGAGAGAGAGAAAGTTGATCAGAGGTCAGAGGTTGACAAGGTCACCCAGGAAGCCAATTGATGGATTGGCTTGTTGTCGGATTGTCGGTGGCCATAACTAACCAATTAGCAATTTGCCATTCGTAGCAGGCAAAGCCAGGCACGTCCTGAGCTCCTGCAAGGGATGCGGCAGAGGAAACTATTTCAGGGTTCCGTTGTTGCCCCAAGGTGAAACGCAATCAGAAATATATGTTTTTTGTGAGACGAGCAGCCAAGTGCCAAGTCGAGTTAAGCCTGAAGACTTGGACCCAATTCGATCAGGTGCAAGCGACAGAGGAAAAAAAATAAATAAAGCCAGCAAAAGGAAGCATAGGCAAACAGAGAGGCCACGTACTTGTTCGGGGGAGTACAGTGGGAGCACTTTAGGGGGGAATTTTAAATATATTAGAGATAATTTTCAATTATAATAAATTTTAAAGAAAAATGTTCTGAGATCTGAAATTTTGAGGTTGAAATCTAAGAAAGCTAAGGTTTAAATAGTCTTAATTTGAGCTATAATAAATTAAGGATCAAGGAAATATTAAAATATATAAATAAATGTTATAATATTATGTTATGTTCTACAAAATAATTTTTCACTTCCATTCAATCTAAAATAATACACCTTTTTCACTAATAAAAACAATTAATAGATCATTTCAAATCTATTGTTGAAAAAATCTCACCTGATAAAGGATAATCTTTTATGAAGAATAATATTTAACCCAGAATCCATTACCAGCTTTAATTAATCTAAAAAAATCTGTATTTAATAAGACTTTTTCTAGTTTTCTTTAATTTGTATTTGTTATTTCTTTGAGTGCATTTAACGCTTTGCATCGCAGTAAATGCTCTCCCATTTGGGGTCTTAAAGGAGTTAAGATTCTTCATTAACTTTCCATCTTAAACTTCCTTGGTTTGAAATGATCTTTTACCATCAACATTTTCCTTGTGGAACAATTTAAATTAGAATTATATTCCGTTAGAGAAGTATTTCTAAAAAATGTATTACTCAAACATAATAATCTCCCAATATATAAACAGACTCTTTTACCAGCTCACTTTCAGCTTTCACTGTACTAAGGATGAGTGGAAGAACCCTGAGGAGATGTCATTGGTTTGGACGTGGACGTAAGCGAAAGGTGTAGACGCAGACAGAGACGGAGACAGAACTTCAGCGAATATGCCAAGGTACGTCAAAAGAAATGAATTACCCAGAGAACTGGATTTTGGGGCGGAGGGTAGTTACAAGACGAGGCGGCTACGAAAAGTGCTCCCAGCCAGCCCCAAGTCGCACTTTAGTGCAAATGCAAAAACTTTAGACAGGGAATCAATTGTTGTTGCCTTGTTTTATTTCACCCGAAGACACGCAACAACAATGGAGGAGCAGCAAAAAAAGGAGCAGTAGAAAGGAGCAGTAGAAAGGAGCAACTGTAGAAAGGGAAGTGAGTGGCAGCCAGCAAGAGAGAGAGAGGTTAAGATTGGAGGAGAACACACAGAGAGAAGACAGGGCAAGGACATTGATGGGGAAATACTAGGAGGAAAAATCTTTAGTAAATCTCTGTAAGATAAAAATATTTAGATCTCCAAAAAGCTTGCTCTAAGATCTTTAAACTTTTTTGGAGTTCTTGAAAATTTACTGATGATCTTTTATTATATCAAGGATATTTCCACAAATATTTCTGTCAATAAAATTAAAACAGCTTGTTCTTAGATCCTTGAAGTTTAGAGAGTATTTAAGAACCCAATGATACATATCTCTAAGAACCATTAAATTCTTATCCCAAAGATTGTCCCAAAAATTTACAATGCCAATCCAAAAAATTTCCTAAAAACCCTTCTTAAATTAAATCTTCAAAGAACCATCAAATTTTTTCTCGTAGTGTCCCTTGTACTAGCAACAAATGGGCGGGCCGTCGTCAGCAGTTGGGGGCGTGACAGCCAGCAACCGTGAAAAGGACTCGAGGATGACAGTTATGGGTTACAAAGGCAAGGATTGAATCAAATAAATAAGCGAGCAAGGTTCTCGTCATGGAGCCCAGACCTCCCCTCAGCTCACTGGGTCGGGTTTGGATTTATATGGGATTCGATTGAACGGGTTGGGATGGGGGATGTGGGGGTAACCTTACCACGTCCACGTCCATGTCAAGTTTGCATGCGGCTGCAGGTAATTCCTCATTTCTAACCCCCCCTTGGTGCCTCTATTAGCTCCCCCGCTTTACATAATCACAACAAATGAACGAGGAAAGGCGACGGATGGCGAATCTATTAGCATAAAGGCGCATAAATGGCGTCGATTCAGGAGCCAACTTTTTTGGATACGGAGAGTATCGTTGATTCAGTTGCAGTGGAACCGCGAGACGCGATGAACGTGTGGAAGGCAAAGGTGCTAACGGAGGTGCCCTTTGGGCATGTGCTCATCGTCACTGGACGCGTCAAGCCGCATCCCAATAAGTAGGCAATCGTTTTTGTTTTTACGATACCCAGATGCTCGGTGTAAAAGAGGAATTATTGTGGTTTTAGGGAAAATGTAAAGAAAAAGTGATAATTCTTTAAGATCTATTGAACTTTTTGTGTCTGATTCTTAGCCTCCAAAAAAGATAATATAATTTATAGGTATTCACAGAGTTTTACCTAAAAAGACTTTGGAGTAAAGAAATAATTGCAACGAAATATTTCCATAAAAGTGAAGATTCTTAAGGAACTTTTGGAATTAGCTACCTTTCTCTAAAGTATGTGCTTCCAAAATATACAAATGTAGCCACTATGTTCTACCTAGATAGACTGCATTCTCTACAATTCAGAATTTTTCTAAAAGTTTAAATATTATTATTTAAATATTTAAATTTAAACTTTGCAATATTTTTGATTATCTTTATAGAAATAAAGTATGTACTAGCATTTTTAGCATTCTGTTATCAATTTTAGGCAGTTAAATGCTTAGTTAGCTTGCAATTTTTAATTTAAAAGACAAATATAATTCCCCTTCAGGAAATTAAAATGTTTCTTTTACAAAAAAGTGTGTGCAGGGGATATTGCATACAAATCTATTATTATTATCATGTTAATAGCTTGTAACTCCAAAAATGTAGGTTTATTACCATTTATTAGGAAATTACTCAAGCCATGCAGGTTTATTACTGATTTATGGAGCCCTAAAAATGGGGTAAACTATAGAGAACATGTGGTAAATATTCATAATAAATCGGTTGAACTGATTTGAAGATATAGTAAAATAAAGAAAGTAGCTATAGTAACTAAAGAAAGAAAAATCAGTTCAGTAGCATTACATCTCTTGTGAAATTGCTATAACATTACAAATAAATTGAATAATAAAATAATAAAACTCTTAAAATAATCATAATATAGAAAGTTTTTGGAGAAAGAAAATAAAAGCATTTTTAAAGCTGTAACTTTAAAAATAAATTCAATAAGAAAGTAATGAAACTCTTAAAATACTCCTGAAAGAAGAAGTTCTTAGAGAAAGAAAATAAAGATGTTATAGCCCTTAAATCTCGATTTCTTTCTACAAAACAAAATGTTTAGCAACCTTGACAAGAAGTCCTTAGAGAACCATGATAACTTATCCAAAAGCAAGCCACAAAAATCGTAAAAACAATAATTCAGAACTTGAATATATAAATTTAAAATAAATTAGTAAACACACCGAGTATCTGTAATACAAAACCCTTAAAAAAATCCCTACTAACCCCAAAACTAATTTCAAATCAAATTAACAAATCTCAAAAACAGAATATCCCTCGACCTCACCGACAATGTGAATGCCCAGAACGAGAGTGAGACGGTGTTCCTCAAGATTGAGGCCAACTTCCGTGAGGGCCAGATCATACGCAGCATGTTCCAGCCCGGCGAGGGCTGGCAGCAGGAGGAGATCAGTAAGAACTGGAAGTGCGATGGACCCAAGAATCCCCTCCAGCCGGGCCAGACCTTCACCTTTCGCGTGGCTGTGCTGCAGCGCTGTTTCGAGATTTATGTGAATGATCAGCTTTACGGATCCTTTGAGTTTGTCAAGTTCCCCAAGCAAATTAATTTTGTGCGACTGTACGGGGATTTTGAAAAGGTCACCCAGTTCCACCATCGCATGCTCTTTCCGCTTGTCTTTCCGCGCACTCTGATGTGCCCGGATCGGGTGGCCTTTCAGAGTGATGTGCCTCGACGATATGAGACGGGAACTGTGGCGGCTATGGAGTGCATAGCCAAGGGTCCACCCACAACGGAGTTCTCCATTTGTTTCCAGTGCAACGACACTGGGCGAACAGTGCTCCGGTTCCATGTGAACTTTGACAGGACCACGGTTTCACGTAGCTATCAGCGGGATGATAACAGGTGAGAATGATCTGAGGGATTTCAGGAGTTCCTTTTTTATAATTTGATTTAATTTTCTTTTTTAGTTTTGCCTCCGATGATGAGGAAACCGAGGGCGAGTTTCCCTTTGTGCGCGGCAAGCTCTTCAAGATTGCCTTTGGCCTGGGGGATCGCGCCTTCCTCATCGCCGTGAATGGGCAGTACTTCACTTACTACAACTTCCCGGGACGTCCCTTCTCCATCTCAACGCTCAAGTGCTTCACCAACGATGTGGGTGACTTTGCTGTGAGGAATCTGGAATATCATTCTGACTCGCCGTTATTGGCACGCGTGGAGAAGCTGTCCATAATCTAGTTGAGATCTGGAAATGGTTTCATCTTGTAGCAAATGCTCTTTGTTCCATCGTTGGCTTTGTATATCCTTTCAGCACCAGTTAACTTCATCTTGTGAGCAACGAAAATAAAGCAAAGCCTATCCTTCATTGTTTTTTGTTGTAATATTTCAATATTTGGCAGATCCTTCGATAATCACTCTGCAATCTGTATTATATAGACAGCTTCTTGGTTTTTGGCAGATCCTCCGATGATTACTCTGGTTTCTGTATTATATAGATAGCTTCTTGGTTTTTTTTTTACAAAAATAATGTAAGAAATCCTTTGGATATAATTTTATTTAAACAAATTATTGCCTTCGCCTCCCCATATTGCTGCATCTTCTTCTCAATCTTCATTTCCTTTATCTTCCCATCTGCATTCTCAGCATTCTCAGCTCTCTCACACTTAGGTTAGTCCTTAAGTTAAGTTTTAGCATCGGAGCTAATCCGATCGGAATCCTCGGAATCGGGACTAGCATCCTAGACGGAATCTCCTTAATGCTAGATTCTCACTACGAAATATGTAATGCGTGTTATATATATGGTATATGGTGAATCCGTTTGCGAATTTTGGATTCTAGAAGTAACGGAATTCGCCCTTCTTCCCCAGATGCTTGCTGCGCATCATGTCGGTGGGGTCCGGTGATCTTTGCTCCATACTGGGATTATCCTAAAGAAGCAAACATAAAATAAATAAGAAAAGCAGAGGCAGTAGCTTATGGTAGACTCACCCCTGGTCGCGATTTGTTGGCCGCCTGCTGTGGCTGTTGCTGCTGGCCATAGTATTGAGCTCCATCGCCATCGCCATAGTTGAAGGGCGTCACAATTGTGTGAGGGACATGAGCCACCTGTCCTCTCATGTTGCGCGCCTTCCACCATTTTCTGGTGTCATCAAGGATCTAAAAAAATTAAGGCTTTTAAAATGACCTCATAATAATGTTTTCAATTGTTTTCCACCTCCAAATATTCGCCTCGCATCACACTCAGCTCCTTGTCATTGTTCGCTGTCCTGGGATAGGTGACCAGCACTATTTTGGAGCCGCCCGCTTGCAGATCCTCCAGCCAGGACTCTAGCATTTGGTCATCGCTGATGTTTGCTGCTCCCCTGCTCCCCAGCTCCGATGAGGGTCCTGGTCCCGCTCCAGCTCCTGCTCCATAACCATTGCCACCACCACGACTGTCTCGCGTGTGCAAATTCTGCAATCCTGCTGTAATGGCGCTCAGGGTGGGCCCGGCTCCAGGCCCATGTCCATGACCATGACCCGCTGCTGCTCCACCTCCTCCCCTGCCCTCGATCGAGTCAAAGGAGAGCTCGCTGCGGGTATTAAAGTCCGAGGCACTAATGGCTCCAGCACGATCTCTGTCACGCTCTCGTTCCCGCTCCCTCAGCCCTTCGTTGCCATGATGAATGGTGTACTTCTCGATGCCCATGCCCATGCTGTTCATTCCATTTCCAGAGTCATAGTCATCGTATCCTCGTCCATTCAGGCCAGAGGACACAGCTTGCACCTCCAACCGACGCTTGCTGACATGCGCTGGCGGGGAATTTGGTGGCGGTTCCAGTTCATCGTTAATCAAATAATCCGGGGACCAACCATCAAGGAAAACGGGATGATAGGAGCCCACATCATCCTTCCACTGATCGCGGGGAATCACCCAGGCATCGCCCAGCGAACGCCAGAGTTCCGTCTCCTTGCTGGTCACACAATTGATGAGCAGATTGATGGCCTCGCGGGTGAGCAAAGGATTTACAACGCGAGCCGGCAGCTGCGATTCGTAGTAAGTATCGCTCGAAGCCTCCACGATGAGGGCCAGCGGCGTGAACAGAAAATGCACCAACTCAGGGGCATTGGGATCGTGAATGTGGGCCTTCAGCTTGGCCAGCAGATTAAACGACAGCTTAAACTTGGCAAAGATGTCCACAAATTCCTTCTCGTGCGGCGGTCGAGTGCGCAGGGTGAGCAAACCCTCACCAGGATCTCTTTTCTTCGATTTGCGATTGCGACGACGTCGTTCTAGCTCCCGAGAAGCGGCTGCCGCATGCTGCAGTCGCGCTATAAACTTCTCAATGTCATCGAAACAATGATTAAGGACAGCCACATCCCGTTCGTATTTCTCGCTGGAGGTGGAGCTGGTCTCGTCACGCTCCGTTCCTACGCCGCCGACAATGATGCCGCCATGCTCCGAGTCTGTCTCCCCGCCAATATGCGCCACATCGTCGCCTCCTCCGACGCCTGCTCGCACGCCATACTGATCCACACTGCTTCGCTGGTGCATGTGATGATGATGCTGGCTCTCCCTCTCCCTATCCCGCTCCCGATCTCGATCTCGCTCCCTTTCACGCTCTCTCTCCCGATCCACACGCTGCTCCCTGCTGTGCTGCAACTCCACGCGGCTATGCGAGGACGAGGACGAGGTTTTGCTCATCATCATGGCCATGCCAGAGGCTCCACCGCCTCCAGACTGCGTGGGCGTGGCTCCTCGCTGCTGGGTAATCATTTTGCCACTGCGCAGCTGCTTGAGGTCCTCAACCAAGTGGACAGCGGACACGCTTTGTGACTGAAAAATAAAGATTTAACATCAGATCTTAGATCTGAATGGTTTTTAATACAAAACTCACCTGGAATATGTGCATCTCGGAGCGGGAGCCCCCACCTCCAGATACTATAAAGACCAGAATGTTATTATACAGCTCCATGGCATCGTTGGAGGTGAAGGCTGTGGGCTCTTGGACCAACGAGGCGGGAAATCTTTCAATTATGTTCTAAAAACAAACAAAAATCAAGTTTAAAAGGGGGAAACTTCAATATTTTACTACCAAAACTCACCCCCGTTTCGTAATCCATGATGAGCACCCACTGATAGTCCAAGCAGAGCTGCATTTTCTGCGACCAGATGCCCGTGGTCTTCTCCAGCTGCAACAGTCGCCGCATTCCATCTGCTGGGTAAACAATGCCCGACTCTTTGTTCACCGTAAAGGTGGCCAAATGCTCCAGCAGGTAGGTGGGCTTATCATGAAGATCCCCGTCCAGCCTCTCACGTTCTTCGCCGCCGCCACTGCGATCATCTCCGGAGTAATCACCTCCGCCGCCGCCTCCTCCATGAGCACCGCCGCCACGAAGGCTGCCACTGCTATTTCCGGCACTGCCACCGCCATTGGAATGATGATTTACCATTTTGGTTTGGTGGGGACTTTGGATTTAGGAGTCAATTTACAGACTAGATAAATCCGTCTAAGAATGGGATTTAAAAATTGAATTTTTAACAATAAAAATTGTTATTTTTTTAAAACTTTCAGTTTCTGGAGAAGTTTTAAGGGGTTTTTCCGGAAAAAGCACATTTACACAGCACCGCGACCGAAGGATTATGAAAACCGAACCGAAAAACCGTGGAATTTTTGTTTTTATCGAATATTCTGTTTGGTGACCTCAGAATAAAACTCTTAAATTAACAATAATTCAAGGCTTATGTTAAATAGGTCAGCTTTGTATAAATAAATATAGAAATATGTAAGTAAACAGTTATTATCTGTCATAAAAAATATTTATTATCAAAGCATTATTATCAATACGAAACTAAATCCCAGAATTTGAGATAAAAAAAGCTAAAAAGTGCCTTACCTTTTTGCTTTTTTAAATTCAATTATTTTTAAGTCTTAAAGAACTTTAGATCTTTGAGATTCAGACATATTTGCTGAATAATAAAAGTTCTTTGTTAAAATAACATTTAAATAAACACATTTATCTTGAAAATATGTTGTAAAAAAGAATTCAATAAGAATCTTAATTTTTTATGCATTTTTTCGAGGCTAAATAACTTTTTCTGGGGTGTGGCCTACAATCCATAGAAGTATCTTCAAGCCCAAATAAGGTTTTCCCATCATGATTTCATAGTTTCCGTTGACCAAGTTTTCTGGGAGAGTGCCGGATGCCAAATTGATCTTACCGAATAAATAAAATGTGTTAAGTCACTACTTTGTAGTACTTCTACCGAGCGAGATTTTGGAGACGAGATTGGAAGGAGTCCCCTTCCCCCCTTTGGATACTGCGCAGCCAGTAGTATCGCTGACTCAAACCGCATTCCACACTTCCACTAACGCTAACACACTAACACACACATACACATACACACACACACACAGAGATACTCCAAAACGGTCCGCACATGGCCGCAATTATTCTCAAACTTTAACATTTCGTTTGTTGGCTCTCGGATCAGCATTGGAATTCAAAAATCGCGCGCCTTACCTACGGGTACCCCCTTCCGCCTGTGATTGTCCACATCACATCACTTTGCGTACACAGAGAAAAAAAAGGGTTGACTAATAAAAAAAAAAATAAAATAATAAAAAAAAATGAAACAAAATATAATTTTTGTAAAATTTGTTATACTATTTTTTTCATTTCAAATCTTATTTTTTATCAGTCAGAATGAAATTATATTTATTAAATCATTTCATTATTTTCCTCAGTGTAGCCAATGAAACACACCTGCAAAAAGCACAGATACACACACACACCTAAGCGCAGATTTGCAAGCAGCACTCTCTCTCTCTCTCTCCCTCTCTCTCCTTCATTCCAGCTCAGTAGCACGCGCAAGACACTAGCTCAGCCGCTCCCTCGGCTCGAGTGACAGCAACAACTTTTCCGCTGGCTTTTAGGCTGGGCTCAACGTCGCATACCGATCCCTGGCAGGGGCGGGGGCATCAAGGGGAGACTGTTGTGTACTTGCGGCAGGTGAAAGAGAAAATGCCAGGAGGGGGTCAGCAGTCACTATCGCTCGAGCGATCTTGCTCAAACACAATAAACAAACAAAGCGAAATGCAAATAAAAAGAAAACACTGACTGACCCACTACTACTAACTATACTCTACACCCCTGGGCCATCTCGGTCTCTTGTTATGTTTTGTTGTTTTTATTTTATTTTTTTGTAGTTTTATCGTGCAAGTCCGAAATTGCATCACGCCAGTGGAATTTTGACGGATTGACTTTGTTTTTTCTTTTCTCCTCTCTTTCTCTGCAGCAGCCCAAAGGGGAAGCGATAAACATTATTATCGCACGCAAATAACGGCGAAAGTGTAACGCACTTGCATAAATCATAAAAAGCAGATACTACTACGTTCATTCAGTTGAAGATAATTAATTAAGTCCGCTGATAAGAGACAAAAACAATTACAGAGCACAGGAATCCCATATTTCTTGGCGGAATTAATGCCTCAAATAATTCAGGCGGCGGGGACAGCATAGATTTAGATAGGCGGCTCACCTCACTTGTTTTTATCATGCAGATACTTTTAAGTTTACGAAGCAAATGGGCAAAACAACAAAATAATGACGAGCCAGCTGTAGGGGGAGGGGGGAGAGATGGCGAGACACCAACACCCCGAGCAACACTATTGCCATCCCATTCGCGCGCATGCGTGGCAGGTCTAATGTGTATGCATGTGTGTGTGTGTGTGTTGCTGCGGCTTGAAAAGGTAACTCTACGGATATTTGTCTCCGTGTCGTCTCCTCCATTTCCATCTCCACCATCTCCCTTCTTTTTGACCGACCGCATTTTTTAAGCTTTCTTTTCCACCTGTTTTTCTCTCTCTCTCTCTCCCTCTCTTATTGCGGCGGCTGTTGATATTTTTACAAGTCTTTTTCACACACACCGATACATGGACATGGTCCAAGCCGCACACAGGTAGTGTGCTGTAATGGTGTGCGTGAGTGGATATACAAACTGGGAGCGGCGGCAGGTTTCGTATTGATTTTCAATGCTTTTGTTCAATTCATTCACTAATTCAACACACACACACACACACTCACAGTCACCAGGTATTGTATATTATTCTAATTGACCGCATTTACCCGCTGATATGCAGAGTATTTCGTTTATTTCCTTTACGTAAACCTCACACACAAACACACACACACACACATACGGCACTTGGGGTATCCGTATCTCGTTAACATTTCGATATCATCCTCTCACTTCGCACATTCTTCTTCTAATTAGCACGAATCCGCATCTCGCTGTCACGTTCGGTTCGTTTGTCTGGCATTTTTAACTGGTTTCGGTTGTTCGGTTTTCCGATTTCGGTTTTTGACTTTCAGGGCTTGCGATCACTCGAGCATTGTTTTAATTTTTAATTCCAAACATTAAAAGTAACTGTAATAAGCCCGCTCTATGCTGCTTCTCCGCCTCCTCCTCCTCCTTCGTTTACCTGTCTTCTTCGCTCCTTGTCTGGCTGCCGCTTTCAATCCGGGTATCTTTCTTGTGCTCTCTCCGTCTCCTTTGGCTTCTTATTTTCTCCTCTCCTCTTCGATTTTTATTTTTAAGTCGGCTTTCTTTCGCTTCGTTCTTTTTAATTCTCCGCCCAGCCCGCAACGTCGCTTTTCAGTTACTATTGTTGTTGTTGTGCCTTGTCGTCAAAACGCACGCGAGCGTTTTCCGCTGTGGCCGCGCTTAGTAGGACATGTCAAGTCGGTACCAGAATCAGTACTAACTGCTTGCTTGCTGCTTGCTAACTTGGCCCACTCGCCAGTGTCTCAGTTAGCCACTAAGCGCTAAGCCACTTGTTGATGCGGCTATGACACTGTATTTAATGTTTCATAAAAAATGGTTATGACACTGAAAATAATATTTTTTTATATTAACTAAATAAATTATAGCTATAAAAAAAATATAAGATTTATTGTTTTATTAATTTAATTTAGTTTTGTTTATTTTGTTTGTTAATTTCCTTTTTTATAGTGTCATAACTGCACAAGAGAGGCATGGAGAGAGCGTGTTTTCCCTTGTCTCGCCAGGTGAGCCGGGAAGAGAAGCAGAGAGAGAGAGAGAGAGAGAGAGAGAAAAAAGTGATTTCAATGTTTCCAGAACGTTAAATGTTGTAACATATTTTTGGGCATAATTTAATGTATTCAAAGAATATCTATTATTTAAAATATTTATCATTTAAGTAAGATTATAATATATTTTGCAGGATTTCTGTGCAAATTAAGAGCTGGTTAATTTTTGTCCCCTTGAAATGAGATGTCAACCCTGGTATTGGTGAGGTTTGCGAAAATGCTAAACAAAGGAACGATTATATTATTTATTGTTTACAGTGATAACAATGATTAATAATTTCGCAGTTTTTCTAGCGGTTTACTCATATTTTTTGCCGTTTTAGACCAACATGGATCGTTTCAGTGAACTGACCATCAACGAGGTGGAGAATACGCCGAAGGAACAGCCGGAAGGAGAGGCTACAACCTCGAAGGCAAACTTTCCCTCTCCTGATTTGGTTAGGAAATGGGACTTGAGGCCTGTGCCGCCAAGCTTAGAGCCATTTGAGCCCAGGATTATCTGTAGGTTTCCCGCAAGGCAAGAAGAACCCATGTATATACCCAGGAATAAAGATTAAATTGTTTAATTTACATTTTTAAATTGTAAAACTCTTTAAAAACTCCTTTGCTGACAATCCTTTTTAATGGAAATAAATCTTAAAGCTAATTATTAAAACTAAACAAAACAAAAGCCGTCTCGGGATGATCAGCTTCTTGCCTTCTTGTTGGCCTTCAGCAGCTTCGCCTTGAGTGCTTTGACGTCCACCTTGCTGGTCGAGGAGCTGTCCTTTTGAGACGACGACGACGAAGCTTTCTCCTCTGTGGGCGGTACAAAGTCCTTGTTGCGACGCTCGTCCTGGCGCTTGGCCGCTTCCGCCTGCTTGGCGCTGCGCTCCTGCTGCCGCTTGGCTTGCTTTTGCTCCTGATTGAGGAAATACTCGCCCGAGGCCAGCTGCTTGTCCACCTTGCTCTCCGGCTGTGTGGGCGGGAACGGTGTGTACTCCTTTTTGGTCTTGCGCACCTTTGGCTGCTTCCGCTTGCTTATATTCTTGTTTTTGAACTTTGGCAGGAACCGTGACCAGTCCTCGTTGGCCAACCGCGGATCCTTCATCAGTTCGCGCTTGATCATCAGCGCCTTGATGTTGTAGATGGGGTGAACGTTGTTCATGGTCTCCAGCACAATGTCCCTCACCTGCTGTAGGCCCTTGTACGGGCCCAGGGCAGAGACGGTGTTGCCCTGAACCAGAACATAGCAGTCCGTGAGAAGTTCTATGGACTTGAGCGTGGCTCCGTTGGGGCCAATCAGACGCTGGCGCCGCTTGACGAACTTCTCCTTCTTGTGCACCAAATTGCCGATTTTGATGATGTCGCAGCCAATGTCGTCCTGAAGCACACGCTTTGCCTGCTCGAAGGGCACGCTGCGAGCCATCAGCTTGATCATGTCGCGTGCCTTGATGATGATGTAGGGATCCCATGTCTTGCGGCTGGTCTTTACCACCATGCTGCCCTCCATCAGGTCCAGTTCGGCCTTCAGGTGGTGCTCCGCCACGCACTGCTCCACCAGGGGCCACACTTCCTTGAGGTAGCGTTCCCGGTACTTGGGGAATAGCGTGGCGAAAGAGCTCTCCTCCACCATGCCGTGCGGATTGTCCTCGGCCTTGAAGGTGGGTATCTTCATGGCCCAGGCATTGTCCACCGGCTCCGTACTAATCTTGGTCTCCTCCGTCTCGCTGTCGCTCATATTTCACCGGTTTTTCAACGTGTTTATTTATTTATATTTCCACAGGTGACTTTTCCTAGCACGCTTGTTTTTGCCAGGGTTGCCAGAGCGGTAGAAAAGGGAGTGTGACCAAAAACCAGCAATGTTTAACAGCTGGTTTCGTGTAGTCCAAACATCGATGTTAAAAAACATCGATTTTTTATTTAAAAACATCGATAGTGACTTGCGGCTCTATCTGACAGAAAGAAAATTCAGCGCATAAAACATTAAGAGCAAATTGTAAGACCGATTAAACAATTTAAACTGTATTTTCTGGTAGGCTTAATTAATTTTTAAATATTAAAAATATATATATTTACTCGACCAAAGTGTCTGCGGAGAAAATCAAAAAAGACGAAAGAGAAAGTCTCGCAACTTGGGGCGTGGACGTGTACGAAGTTAGCATAAAACGCACTAACGCAGGCCAAATCGCAGAAAAGGGACTAAGAAAACAATAGAAAGTGGCGACATTATAATAATTTTAATTGCTATAAAAACGCATTTTTGTTACATTTAATTTTGGTTGCGTTTTAATAATTACGCAGTGTGAAAAGAAAAAAAAAATTGTGAAAAATCAATATGGCGTCATCGCACGTCTCAGTGTTCGTGGCACGGTGCTGCCAACCTGCCCAAATTTCAAACAAAGGAAAAAGGAAAACTAAGTAGCTTTCACTTTTTGTTTGGGCCCCAATGTCAAAGTTGGTACAAGGGAAGGCAACCCAAAAGCGAGAAACATTCGTGCTTCAATCGTTCGAACAAACGCACAAATTTTTTTCAATTTGCTGAAATTGTATCTAAAAAAAAAACAAAAAGTTTTTTATCTGCGGGAGAGTGGACATCGTTGGCACGCAGGGTTGCATTGCTGCAGATAGGCACCTATCGATTGCCCACTCAATAGGTGGCACGGCCCACACACGTCCGCATTTTCTCAGTGAAAAAAAATCCACGCGACGAAAACACGTTTCCTGCTCTACAAGGAAAAAACTAATAATCTGCGGAGGGTTTTTGGTTCTCTACCAGTTTTTATAATAAAAAAACAGATAGCTGAGGCGTTCCCCCCATTCTCTTGCGTCTGCAGCTGGAATTTATTGTTGCCTTCTTCGTTTTGAAAGTGAAAATTGTATGAATACAACAAAAAGATATTAGGATTCTTGTTGATAAACTTGTACTCAGACTCTGGTGTTTTTCTGCTATTTTAGATATTTCGCCAAAGCTAGCATTAATTGCGTTTTTTTAATGGAATTACGTAATCTGTGGAAGAAATTCAGTATCCATTAGTTACGCACACATACACGCACGCACGTAAATACAAACACATGCGTACATGGTGAAATCTGCGCGTGTGGAAGCGAGACGACGATAGGGCATTGGACAAGGCGACATCGTTGCCACCCTTTGCATTTTTCACACGGAAAAAACCCAAGGGAAAAATAATGGTGAGTTTGTGAAAATATTTTAAATTTGATTTTCGTTTAACGCGGGGTTTTTGTGTTTTTAATTTAGCCGCGAATAGTACCACTGCAGTTGCTGCGGTGCCTTCGGGTGCTGTTGGACGATAATGGCGGCATATTGAGTTCCCAGGAAGTAAAGCGCATTTCGGGGTGAGTTTATACACGAGCGCCCTCTAGCGGCTTTAACGAACTAACCAACATTTTTTAATTTCATTTTTAAATTAAAATTTTCTTTCCTTAAGATTGATGGCCAAATATTCAAAGAAATTGGTTTCCAAATGCGTTTACGTACAAATATTGAAATCTACCAAGACGGAGCTACTCGGGGACTTTATGTCCGTGGGGGGATGGTCGCTGGTCTACACCTGGCTTAACGATGCCATTCGGGCGATGAATTGGCCGCTGGTCCAGGAGATTCTCGAGCTGCTGCTCCTCTCCCCGGTGGATGTAAACCGGCTGAAGATCAATTCGGCTCCTATTTTGGTCAAGGGTCTCTGCAAGGATGGCGGCAATGAAGGTAAGTCCTGTTTAATCCTGTTTCTACCTGCTTTAGCGATACCCTTTTTTTTTACCTGTGAAAAGGATCACTAATTACCTTGTTTCGTTCGGCCCACTTTCCAGGTGTTCGCATTCTGGCCAAGCGGCTGGTCGAGCAGTGGCTGAAGATTGTCACCGAGAACTCTTGCGGCTCGGCTCTCTTGATATCCGCTCAGCCCTCAACGCCTCAGATTGCTGTCAACACTCCAGCAGGAGCAGGAACAGGAGCTACCAGCGGCGTTGCTCCAGCTCATGACTCGGCATCCTCCAACGACAGCACGGACAGTGCCACGGGGGCCCCAGTGACGTACACCATCACCTCGGCGCCGAGCAATAGCAATCCCAACAACATAACCATCAAATGGAAGTCGGCTGACAAGCTAAAACAAGAGCCCAATGACGGTGATGACGATGACGAGGCTGCCGAGGCGGCATTGCACAATGACGGGGAGCCGGAGAGGGATCCCCTGGACACGGCCGAGCTGGCCAAAAAGTCTAGTTCCAGTTTAGATGATAGTAGTTCGGCGGCTGGAGGAGGGTCGGAGGTTAAGTCCGGCGAGGACGGTCATGATAATAAGAAGCATAGTAGAAGCTCCAAGAGCGACAAGAGTAAACAACGGTCCTCCGAGAAGGAGCGGAGTGAGAAGGATCGGAAAGAGAGGTCCTCCTCGAGTCACAGGTCTTCATCGTCTAGCCATAAGTCGTCTTCGTCGTCGTCGTCATCTTCCTCTTCTTCGAAGAGTTCTTCTTCTAAGAGCTCTTCTTCCTCCTCCTCCTCATCGCATCGCAGCTCAAGCGATAAGCATAGCAGGGATAAGGACAAGGACAAGGCTCGCTCTAGCTCTAGCTCCAGTTCGAGCAAGGACAAGGAGCGCAGCGGTTCTTCGTCGTCCTCTTCCTCCTCCTCGAATAAACACAAGTCCTCAAAGTCCTCTTCATCGTCGTCGTCGTCGTCGTCGTCTTCCTCCTCTGGTTATGGTTCGTCTAAGGATCGCAAGTCGTCGTCGTCCACGTCCTCTTCATCCTCGAAGCAGGAGCGGGACAAGGACAACAAGCTAATGCCACCGCCCACAGCGGCGCCAGCTGCCTCTTCGCCAGCGACGGCGGCCAAAGAGAGCGAGGCCCAGAAGCCCAGATCCATACCCATTTTGTCCAGAAAGGCCTCCATTTCCATAGAGATACGAAGGGACACGGAAAAGGCCTCCACTGTTAAGACTTATCAGTCCAAGTTCCGGTCTCATGGGTTAACAGAAGAGGCACCGCCTCCACCCTCACGAAAAGGCCTGAAGAAGCCCACATCGACGCCTTCCACGTCGCTAGCAGCCGGCGCTGCCGCTCTGCCCGTTGTACCGGCCATCAAGCGACCATCGCCACCGCCCAGGGACTCGCCGGCGGAAAAGAAGCCCAAGATCGATATGAGCACAGTGGCAGGCCATGTGGAACGGCCGGGAGCAGCCAAGCTGATAGCGCCCAAAAAGAGTAAGCATTCCACAATGAGAAACCCTATTAACGATCTCTTTTCTTGTTCTTTTTTCAGGATCTTTGGTGGTTTTTTTGCTTTTTGTGTATGGAATCCGAGTTAGTCTCTCTCTCTCGTATATATTCTGTATTATTTTCCCTTTATATCGAGGTCTGTGCCGCTGCGCGGTGGTTTAATTTGTTTTTTGGGGCTTTGGGTTTAAGAATCTCAGTGGGGGGATGATATTATACAAATTTATTGCGACGGAGATGTAAGGAGAACGTGCTGCTGCGTCCCCGGATAATTATGATGATGATTGACGATGATAATGATGATGAGAAGGAGAAGGGTGTCCCCCGGAACCACCTGGTCACTACGCATGCGCTGAGTCAGCCAGCCAAAGCCAAAGAGTGGTGAGGCGTCCGCCGCTTGGTGTGTTAAGTATTCAACCTAATCTTTGCTTAGCTTTAGCTTTATAAGGTATGTAGATTGATGATGAACTTGGCCCAGAAAGCTAACCGACTTGCAAATAAATACGAAAAAATATACTCTAGAAAAATACGATTTTTCTATTGATCAAAATAAAAAGGAAAGCATATATATTGAGCGAAATGAAAAACCAAAAAACTGGCAGACATTTTTGGTAGTGGGTCATGCATTCCCCTCCCATGCATCCCAGCGCTGTTTCGATCACAACCCAATCTTGATTTTGGTGGCTGTCACCGTGGGGCATCGCTTTTGATAGATAAGGATTGAAAGTCCATCGTCCATGACGCTTCTCCCCCCTATCCTATGGATAAATGCAGCAGCGGGTGGGATGATGATGCGTCATTCCCTTGGCTCACAAAAATATTATCTAAGATCGCGGTGGTGTATATTTTTGAGAGTTTTGTCAAAAGAATATTTATTTTTTAAGTTTTTCTTGCCATTTTTATAATGATTTATGACTTGTTTTTAAAGATTGTACTTTAAAATAAATTGTGAGAACTGTAAAGTATTCAAAAAGTCAAGAACTCATAAAAACACTTGACCTGATTTTTTAAAACCTTTAAAAATCTTTAACCTCTTAGGAAATCGATCAAACTAATTTCTTAGAATTGCAAGACTTTTAAAAAAGTCTTGATTCGACGTGTCTAGCGAGTAAAAACCATAAAAAGCTTACATAATCAAGCAAATAAATTTTTACAAGTGCAAAACATTCCAAAAGTATAGATTTTTAGTTGAAAAATACGATTTGTTATGTTATATCATATAAAAATTTAAAATTTAATAGAAAATTTAACTAAAACCTTTTCTATTAAATTAAAGAAAATTAATTATAAAGTCTTTCCTTTTTAATTAAAGAAAATTAACTAAAAACTTTTCCTTTTAAATTATAGAAAATTAACTAAAAGCCTTTCCTTATAAATGAAAACAAAATTAACTAAAACCTTATTTTTAAAACTTAAAACCTAACATTAACACATTTTTTAAATTTCTGCACTGAATTCCAATTCGAATTGAATTTTAATGCCTAAATTCAGCACTTATAACCCTAGAAATAGTATTATTAAAAGTTCTTGCAACTCTTAAGGCCTGGAGCTAGTGGTTTATTCCTTAAGTGAGTAACTGATAGTCTAGAAGGGAGATTTTTTTACTATGTAGTAGTTTTTCTTTAGGATAGGTTATCATTTCCGTACCACCAAAAGCAAAAACCATCAAAGAATCTTGAAAAACCATCAAAGGATCTTCAAAAAACACCGAGATCTTGAAAAAACCACGAAACCCACTTAAAGACTTCCCAATTTAATGAATTAAATACTAATCTCTTGACCTTCTTTTACAGTTTCAACCCTGGTGGAGACCAATCTATTCTCGGACGCCTTGGCCGCCTCCATTGAGCCCAAGAAGACGGTGAAGCGGAAGCGTGTCTTGTCAGCCACATCGCCCACGGACAAGGATGCGCCTTTGGCACCGCTCAAGTTTTACCAGGACACGCTGGACGAGTCGAAGAGCGATGATAAGTCGGACGATAGCACCAAGGAGAATGACGAGGGCAAGGATACCGATGTCGATGGTGATGGCGATGATGATGACATTCCGCTGAAGCGTGTCAAGGAGCACATTGAACAAAAGGTCAAGGAAAAGGAAGCAGCATCGGCGGCAGGAAATACCTCCGATGATGCCGATGATACGCCAGCAGAGCCCAAAAAGCCTGGACCAGGCTGTGGACCTGACGGCCCCCCAGGAGTTCTGGTGGTGCATCGCCGCAAGGGTCCCAAGAAGAAGCTTACGTGGAAGCCAGAGGATAAGCTTACACAGATTCGTTACTTTGAGGTCGATCACTCGGAGCGCGTGAATGTGACCAAGCAGAGCTTCAATGAGATGAAGAATATGGAAAGATTCAGCGAGCGCGATGCATTGACCATTGCCCGACGTGGTTTCGATGACACCATGGAGCCACAGATGGAGTGGCGACCCCTCATCGAGGTGGACAATGTGCCCGATCATCCCAACGGCAATCTCTCCAAGCAGCGTCAAGTGCAGGCCGATCGTGAGGCCACCACGCTTCGCGCTTTATATTTCTCGCCGGACATGATACCGGACAGCGCGGCAGAGGCGGAACTTGAGCCGCATTTTGCCCATGACATTCCTGTGATACCCATCGATGATCTGACCGGTAATCCCGATGCGGTCAACGATTACAGCAACTTGGCTTGGCCCGAACCCAAGGGCTATGGCATGCCTCCGCCAGGAATCCAGGTTAATGGAGCGAACCAGCTACCCGGCGGCGGACCGGCGGAAATGGGATTTGTTGGCGATAACAATACCATGAACACCATGATGCCGCCACCAAATATGGTGATGCCACCCAATAATCCCTTTGATCCCTTCATCTGCATGCGAGGCGGCGGCGGCGGTGGTCCGCCTGGCATGCCAGGGCCCAACGGACCGCCACAGATTTGGCAAAACCCAATGGCAGGTCCACCGCCCACGGGGCCACCCATGATGAATGGACCCGGGCCAGTGCCCGGCATGGATATGAATAATATGAATATGAACAACATGCCCATGCCGCCGCCCCAGAACTTTATGGGAAATCAGTTTGGCAGTCCAGTGCCGCCGCCGCCCTTCGGCGGTGGTCCGCCGCCTAACTTTAATCAATTTCCGCCCATGATGATGAACGGACCACCGGGTCCGGGAATGGGCCCGGGACCGGGCATGGGACCTGGACCCATGATGAATGGCGGCCCGCCCAATGGAATGGGACCCGGACCCGGTGGACCCATGCAAAACCGGAATAACATGAACAACAATCGTAATAACAAGAACAATGGCGGAGGAGGTGGTGGTGGAAATTGGCGCAGCGGCGGCAATAACTTCCAGGATAACTCCGGCGGCAACTGGCGGTCAGCAGGTTCTGGCGGCAACAATAATCGAGGCAACAACGGTGGCGGCGGCAACGGCGGTGGCGGCAACGGCATCTGCAAGGCCTTCATGCGCGGTCACTGCAACATGGGAAAGAATTGCAAGTATGTGCATCCGCAGAAGAAGCGCATGTAGGACATGTCGCCCGAATCTTCTGCAGAAGATTCAGCCGTGTAAACGAAGGAGAGATCTCAGGCAAACTGGAGGAAGCCCCAGATCCTGCCACCACCACCACCACAAGACTGTAGCCAGGTTAGCCGTCGTTAGTTATTAGTTATTTGTATAATATTTATATATAAGACTTTTGTATATAAATTGATATATATTTGTGCGATGAGAGAGAGAGAGATAGTGCAAAGCCGGAGCTATTAATTCACAAGTTGTTAAGTTGTTTAGTCTAAGGATTTACGCATTTAGTTAAAACCCAGACAAGAAGAAGATTGATTTGTACTTATAGGAGAAAAGGCTCATTCATGATGGCTATTATTAATAGTAGTTATATATTGGTTTAGCTATGTAGACATATGTTATTCCTAAGCGCAAAAATATTCACAATTAAAGACCAAGTCAAATAATGAATTTTTCAAAGCAAAAACAAAAAATTATGTGAATTCTTGAACAAAAAAAAAATGGGAGGGAGGGCATCGACCTTTGTTGAATAACTTTGCAGTTGGTGTTATAATACTTTATATATTTTAGATCCTTTATACTCTTTTGTTTATAATTTTATCTCAGTTTTGTTTAAAAATTTAACATTTTAAAAAAATGCCATAAGTTTCAAAAGCATTTCTTTACTATTTCGATATTTTTTTAAGATTCCACTGGAATTATTTGTATAAAACTTAAGCCTTAAGCAAAACAATGCTCTGTTCTTGTGTAAATATATTTAAATGTAAGCTATATACTAAAAATATAGAATAAACTATAAATCTGTAGAAAATTATTCTTATAAAAGAAAACTAAAAAATAACATAGCTTTAGGTCTAAAATAAGGGTGCTTAGAAATAGTTTATGGGCCTAAAATCACTAAAAGCGCTTAAATAAAAATATATAACTTTATCTACATAGAGAAAAACATTTTTTTTATTTATTTACATTTTTTTATATTTAAATTTAGTGTCCTGAAAAAAGATATGCCTATTGGATTAAAGAAGTCCCTGTATATCCTACAAAATAATTGTAGCTTAAAAATATATCCTTCATAAGTAAAAAAACCATAGGTTTTTAGATGAGAAAGTGACCATATATAAAATTTAAAAGTAGACAATTTTTTTAAAATATTAATTAAGAAAAGGAGTTATTTTTTCATTTTTTAAATAATATTTCCAATACTTAAAGCTACCCAAAAATCAGTGTCCCAGTGCCAAGTCTTAAAATCGATTTGCTTTCACCGGTGGAGGTATGCGTGGTATGTCATCATGCGGTGCTTGCACTTAACCTGCAACCTTCTAGGGCTTCCGACCCAGAATTCGAATTCTCTATCTATTTTTCCTAATTCTCTAATTTCCAAACAAGACCCGTCAGTCTTCGTTTCAGTTTTCTACATTTCATCAGCGAGTCGAGACCGAAGGAAGCCCAGAACTATGAAGTTCCTCAATGTTGCAATAATTCTCTGCTGCTGCTCCTGCTCCCTGCTCAACCTTGTCAGCGGGCTGAGCTTCACGGTAACTTCTAGGATCTACATGGATGTCAAGCACAACAAGCAGCCGGTGGGCAGGATAACCTTTGGATTGTTTGGCAAGCTGGCACCCAAGGCAGTGGCCAATTTCCGGCACATCTGTCTGCGGGGAATAAATGGAACCAGCTATGTGGGAGCCCGATTTCATCGCGTGGTGGATCGGTTTCTAGTGCAGGGTGGCGACATTCTCAACGGCGATGGCACTGGCTCGGTTAGTATTTACGGAGAGTACTTCCCTGACGAGGACAAAGCCCTGGCCGTGGAGCACAACAGACCGGGATATCTGGGCATGGCAAATCGAGGACCAGATACGAATGGCTGTCAGTTTTATGTGACCACTGTGGGTGCCAAGTGGCTGGATGGCAAGCACACGGTCTTTGGAAAGGTTCTCGAGGGCATGGACACCATTTATGCCATAGAGGATGTGAGTAAATGACTTAAAACCATATAATAACTATATTAATTCGAAAAATTTCCCCTCTTTAAGGTCAAAACCGACACCGATGACTTCCCCTTGGAGCCGGTGGTCATCTCCAACTGCGGCGAAATACCCACCGAACAGTTTGAGTTCTATCCGGATGATTTCAACATTTTGGGTTGGATTAAGGCAGCCGGTTTGCCTGTGACCAGTTCGTTCTTGGTGCTACTCATCTTTCACTACTTTTTCCGTCAGCTAAATATGTATTGCTGAGGAAGCTTTATTACAACTACGACTACTACTTAAGACCACAAAACCACACAATAAACCAGCTTGTAAATCACTTGAAAAAGACTTCTTTTAGGTTGATATGACGCCTCTCAGCAGAATGGGCAGCGTTGGACCCATGTGCAGCTGTGGAGTTGAAAGTTTTAAGTGATTTCTCCCATTAAAGGCAGTGAAAACTCACATCGATGTAAATGTAGTCCTCCACAAACTGACTCTTCTCATAAAACTTCGTTTCGGGCTTAAAGAAACCAACGATTATAAGATCCACTCCCGTATAGTTGGACATGGCGCCGGAGAAGATCTTGGCCAGGGTGAAGTGATGCTTGTGATCCGGATAAACCGAGGGATTCAAACTGTTGTAGTATTCCTCAATCAGGCGACGGTCCTTGGGCGTCAAATCGCGGCTGTGCTTCATTATTTTGTCCAGATCGAATGAGTGGGCATGCTTCAGCTTGGGATCCTGCTCGGCATCCATCAGGCGCTCGAACATATTCCTGTACTTGTTCTTGAAGTACTCCAGGGATTTGCATTTTTCAGACCAGAAGGAGAACTTTTTACTGGCACTGCGAGGAGGTAGCTGGAGATTAATCTAAACTTGGCCTTAAATATATTCTATTTTATATTATAAATATTAAATAATAAATATGATATGTACGAAATTATTTAAAAAAATACTCAAGGCAATTTTTAACAACGTTTTTCTTTGATTTTGTTAAATTATATACAATTTAGTATTTAAACTTGGTTCGATCTCTTACCAAGTTAATAAAAAACCTATAAAAATACAACTTTTCAGGGAAAATTGTAAGGAAATAATTAATTAATGCATATTTTAAGAATTTTATAAAGAAGTAAAAAATAAATCATGATTTAATGATCCATAAATACATGTTTTAAGGGAAGAATATAAGAAAATAATTAATTATTGCATATTTTAAGATGTTTATAAAGAAGCAATAAGTAAAATATGTTTTAATAAATGATTAATAAAAAATATATATGTAAAAAACAACTACAAATATAAGAATACTAAAAATACTACAAATATTTGGAATAAATATTTGGAATCATTTTAATTTAACGACCTATACTTTTAAAAAAATGAATAATACATTAATAAGTAATAAATAAAAAATTTAATAGAAATACTGTATTATTACAAGTATAAAGATTGTGTTACATAATATTTCTATGATTAAATCTTATTAAATTATATTTAGTTTATCTTAAATATAGTTGTAGCTTGGAATTTCAGCTTAGAAATGAAAATAAAAATGATAATTAATAGCTAAAAGATTTAAATAATAAATAAATAATATAGGAATAAGTAATAAGTAAATTATGAATAACAAATAAAGAAAATAATGAATGATAAATAAATAGTAAAATAAAATACAAAATACAATAGAAATATTCAGTATATATATCTTAATTTTTAAAAACCTTTACCTTGCATTAAAAAAATACAAGAAATATTTAAAAGAAATGCATAAATAATAATAATACAAAAATATAAACAATGTAACCAGCAAAAATTTTAAAATTCAAGCTTGTAAAGAAAAAATCCTTAACTGTCAAAATACTGCCTAAAATATAATAATTCTTACTTCCCACTTTCCCATTTCCCATTTCCCACTTACTGTTCAGCTGCCGCTGCCACCTTAAAGTCCACAAACAGGCCCGGAATTCTCACCGCCGTCCGTGCGGCGGCGATGAGCTTGCCGGGCCCGAAAAAGTGGAGCTTCAACTCGAAGCGGCGCAGCGAATTGCGTGCCAGGTAGCCCAGATCCAGAATGAAGCCGTGCTGCTGGCAGGGAATGGGCTGGACGGTGAAGTGCTTGACCAGCGACGGCTGCTTGTAGCCGGGGGACTTGTGCAGCTTCAGGTGGCTCTGGTAGACCTGCTGGTGGAGGGCATAGAGCTCTGGCCTCGTTCGCAGACGCAGCAGATAGCGCTCGGCCAGGAGCAGCTGGCGCAGGACCGTGGCGTGGGGCAGCTCCTGGTTATTGTTCACTATCACGTACGTTCTCACCATCCGGAAGAGCTGCAGATCGTGGCGGGCCTGCTGCTCCGAGGGCATATCCTCCACGCTGACAGACAGCAGGCTAAAGTCCTCGGAAATAGGTGTGGGCATGTCCTCCAGTTGCGAACCCACCTCATCCTCCTCCTCCTCGCCCATATTAACGGGTGGCAGTTCCTCCTCTACCTCGGTGATGCTGCGGAAGATCTCGTATTGATAGATGCGCTGCAGCAGGTGGTACTCTTCTTCCACCTCTTCAGGACCCATTGGAATTAAAGGCAGCGGTGTGATCATATCCAGCATGGGCATCACTCCCTGACCCCGCAAACAAAACTCACTGGAATCGCTGTTGTTGATCATGGCCCCGAAAGTGTGCCGGAAACTCTCGCTAAAGCCAAGGATGCCCTTCACCCGAATCTGATCCATTTCCAGGGGCTCTAAATGCATCAAGTCGCTGGTTACTAGCTTGCAATAGCCCTCAACCAGGCGTTTTTCCAACAACAGCTGCGGAGACTTTGGTGCTCTGGGCTTAATTTCCACTAGAACCAATTTAAGGGGATAATTGGTTACATTGGAGACGCGAACCACAGACTCGAAGGACTCGTACCAGGGCTGAGTGGAAGGAGAATGACATAATGACCTGCCTACCTAACTTTTTCCTCACAGCTTTTTCCTCACCTTAATTCCCAAATAGACACTATCCTTGTGGAACTTAATCTTTTGCCGAAGATTAACCAATGTGACGGTCAGAAACTGACTACGCCCGCCCACAATGGCCAGCTCAAATTCGGCTTTCATCTCGATATTCCTTCGGATGTGCGGCAGATGAAGTTTGCACTGCAAATCGCCAGGCTGCATGTCCACAATCTGAACGGTGCCCCGCTTCTCGTGGAAATAGATGTATCGACTGGAAAAGCAGTATTCGATGGAAGCCTCCGACCATTCTTCACTCGAATCGAAGTGCAATCTGTTGAGGATATCGTCCAATGTTTCCCGCACTATGCTCGTAGTGCTCTGGTTTCTGTCCTCGTCGGGATCGGGCTGCTGCTCCTTTGGCGGATACAACAAAGGGCGGTGGGTCAAGTCCAGTTCGTTGATGACCTCATCTATGATTTCCAAGATCATATCACCATCCTCTACGAAACGCTTGAACTGACAGCGGCATTGCTGGTATCTCTTCGTCATATTGGGCTCGTCGGCACAACTGAAATCGTACTCAAGCATCCGCAGAATCTCTGATAGAATATCGCTGGCAATACCCACTGGATCATCCTCGCGGCCTATATATGACTCCTTGGTGGCGAGACGCTTCCACTTGAACTCGGCCGGAGCACAGCCTTGGTTAATGAGATTTATGGTGCTGTCATAGGGTTTACCCCGATCGAAGAGCACCAGTTCAGGCTGAAGGATCAGAACATCTGGCATCTTGATGGATAAACGCAGCGGCAGACTCTTGAGTTGTAAGCCTCGTGCCATAACGTTAATCTTGCCCTCAATGTAACGACAGGAAGGTTTCTTAGTAGCTGCTTTGTTCAAGATTACCATGATTTCCTTTCGTTCGCCACCAGCCACAGGAATAACCAATTCCTTTTCGTAAGTGTTCTCATAGAACTCCTTAATCCTGAAGGGACCCGACACCTGTAGCATTACTTTATCAAGGGGCATGGCACAGGGATTAAACAAAAGTGGAATTTCTTCATAGGAACGCTCCTTGAGAGGTTCACAGCATTTGTAATTGAAGTTTAACTGGAAAAAAAGAGTAAAAGCTTTAAACTTTAAATAATTGAAATAATAATGAACCTGTTTGGGAATCCAGATCAGCTGACACTCTATAAAATCGGCCTGAACCGTGACCCTTATAATGTGCTTGCTTGTGGGATACTTTTGGTCAACAACCTGCACCAAAAAGTCCCCGGTGGCATGGCCCTCGACATACGAACTGGCCATAATGTTCAGTACGCTCTCACTGTTGGGATCCAAGTACAGGCTCTTGGGTTCCATATCGAAGCGTGCGGTCAGTGCATGAGTGGTACAGGGGGCAGAATTACGTTCGTTTCCCGGTCCAAGTGAATTTAATCGAATGACAAGAATGCGATAGGTACGATTTCCCTTGTTGATAACCCTCACGGGAAAGCGATGCGTGAAGATGCCATCCTGGAACTGCTCCCTGGTGTCCGTGTACAACAGACCAGCATCGAATCCCTCGCGTATGTTCGGCTTAAAATACAGAGGAACTCCCTCAACACGAAATGTAATGGGCAAGATGATCACATTGTCGAATTGCAGATCAATGCAAAGGGTATTCTGGTAGATATCCGGATCGGTAAACATCGATACCAAGGTGGTGTAAATGCTTTGGCCGCTGGGGGCCAGGGCTCCGCCTTTCGCGGTCAGATATTGGAATTCTTCATCTTTCTAATAGTGAGTGAGTGAGTGTGATTAATTATGTGGGAACTCTAGGAACTCCAACTTTAATCCTCACCAATCTCATGCTCAGCATGGTGTGCGTGGGCGTTAAATTGTCTATGTAAAAGTGTTGCTTGTGCTCTTCGTAAACCTGCAACCGTCGATTGAGGGACATTGGAGTGACCCGAATCTCTGTGGTCACCACGTGGGCTACAATATGGAAAGGGTAAGGTCGATTGGCGCCTACAACTTTTATTAGACCCATTAGCCGGGTGTTGCCCAGCGAGCGAAAGGTCACAGCGCACTTGGCAGTGGCCGAGGCTCCTGAATCAATGTAAAACTTCCAGATTCCATCGCGAAAAGACATATCGGTGGGCTGTAAGCGTATATAGCTTAAGTATATAAAGGCAATATATAAATAATAATAAGATGCAAAACGCATTTATAGAGCGCTCTCTCTCTCTCGCTCTGAATTTTTAAAAAGCATTTTAAAAGAGCGTTACGCATCTTATTTGTGAATTTCTAAAAGCATTTGAAAAGAGCGTTACGCATCCTATTTGTGAATTTCTAAAAGCATTTAAAAAGAGCGTTACGCATCTTATTTGTAAATTTCTAAAAGCATTTGAAAAGAGCGTTACGCATCTTATTTGTGAATTTCTAAAAGTATTTTAAATGCAAATGCTGCAAATCTAGCTCACTTACAACCACTTCATAGTGAACAAAGGCACCAATTATAGAGCGATTCTTAAAGTCCATATTAAACTCATACTCCTCACCAGCATAGATAAGACGGTCCGAAAGATCTACCATGTGATACCACTCAATATCCGGCACCACACAATTATATTCAAACCAAAGCTTTGAGCATAGGAACTCCGACTTGATTAGGGTCCTCATGGTGGTCTTATCATCGCTCGAGTCCGAGTTTGACGTTTGAAGAGCAGGACAGATTCGCACCGATAGGGATCGATGGTAATAACCCGGCCTATTGGGCACCACAAGAATGGTAATGGTGCGTCCGGTGTTTGGACGAAGGTAAATGATTTCGTTGTCACAATAAATCTCACGCGGATCACTGGGCAGACTATTCCAATCCATGAACACAAAGTGGCTGTGCCTGGTGAAGACGGAGAAGTATTTGGTGTTTAAAAGACCCATCAGTGCTTCCTGGATAATGCGGCGATCCGATTCGGATTTGTCAAAGATTTTTTTCTTCTTTAGACTGGTTAAAAGTTGAGCGGCCATCACGGGAATGGGTTCTGGGAAGGTAATATATATATTTTTTTTTTTTGGGGAATTTCCCAGCAGCTCACATTCTAGTGACTCACCCAACACTTCCTCCTCAAACTCCTGGCTGTATATGGATGCATTTGACTCAACAGACCTTATGGATTTTGCATCCGGTTCTTCTTCTGTGAGGTAAACCGGTACAAGCTCTGGCGCAGGCTGGACCAACTCCTCATGCACAAGCTGCAGATGCCTTATGGGATCGCGCACCGTAATGGGCAGCATCTCGGTGGAGTCACGTATATTGAGGACCAGCGGTGTCTCTTCCCCATCATCGGTGGGACTGATTTGTAGGCATATGGGTACAGCTAGAGGATTCAGCAAGAGCATGTAACGCTTTTGTGGCACGGCAATGGGAATGCTTCCAAATTCCACCAAACTGGGAAAGGTGCGCAGCTGCACTGGCTGTCCCGAGCCTCTTTAGATGCAGGAATATAATAAGTGTGTTGGTAGGGAGAAGACTCCTACAAGATTCCTACCTTAGCTCCACTTCATAGTGGGGACCATTCCCCACCTTGAAGCGCAGTTGAATCGAAAAGCGAGACGGTTCCAGGTAGTAAAAGGACAGACTAAAGATGCCGCGGGTGCAGGGCTCCAGCAGAAAGCCCTCGGCTGGCATCATGCGAATCCCAGCCAGCTCTGGCTTCGAACAGTTCACATAATCCACTTTGGCGGGAACGGCTGTGTGGGAGATACTTGAGTTATCTCATTTAAATCATCATCTAAATTCCCGCAGTCTCACAGTCAATATTGAGGAACTTGATTTGAGCACAGTGCTCCTCGCCTAAGTAGATCTTCCGGAAATCAATCAGCTTCGGATGAACCTCCATTTCCATGCCACCAATCTCGCCTGAAAGCACCACAATGTACGACTCGATGCAGTCCTCGTAGTTGGAAAAACAAAAGCTTGCTCGCGTTCGCTGGAAGTACGGCGGCTCTCTGTCCTCCGGGAAGAGACTATTGACGTCGTAGACGGGTCTGAAGCAAATTTTGATTTCGGCGGAGGTGTTGCCAGCGATGACATTTGGCAGTATGAACTCAAAGTGCTTGCTCGAGTTGGGGTCGTAGGTCACTTCGTGGACGGTAGGCACTTCCTCAAAGTCGTAGATCAGGACACTTCGCATACTGACAGCTTCACTGATTATCTTTGGCGAGATCTGATCCTGAGTCCAATCGTAGCTTGGGTTCTCTGATTCGGGAATTGATTCGGTAGCTGTTTCGTTGTAAAGCTGCCCGCTTATAAGCACTTCGTCCGCGGCTTCGTTGCACACAGTCACTGAACGCCACGTCTCGCGCCCAAATTTGGTCACGGGAAAGGTAAGTTGGCCAACGCTCAAGTGCACAGACATGGATTTGGGTGTAAGGGAGAACATCACCGGTTTGGGAGGCACTGCGAAGGACGGGGGGATTACCAAGGATCTCAGAGATAAACTCTATTCCAGACCTACACATTCCGAACTTCAAGTTGAAGAAGCCATTGTACAATTGCAGTTTCGTCGGCTGAATGGCTAGCAGCACCTTGATATAGTCCTGTGCTGCCACCACTTCCTTGTTGCCTGTGCTGACCTCTAGGCCGCGATTTGTGCTGCGATGGGAAGGGATGAATTCCTCTGCATTTTTAGAGCAAAATTTTCCCCAACTCACTTGCTGTAGCGAAGGCGCACACTATCCTTGGTGGGATTGTAAGCGATCATTTCGAAATAGGATTTGTTGCCGGGCACGCAGCGGGGAAAGACTATCGTCTCACAGGCCGTGGGTCCTTTATCCCTGGCCAGCACTACGGAGGAGGAGGAGAAGTATCATTAGCCATTAGCCATAATCTTTCACTCCGATTACCAATAATGGGCACTTGAAAGATAATGTTCGGGTGAAAGCACTCCACAAAGATGTGACGGCGCCTGTTGATGTCCCGCTTGCTAGAGGATCGTACCCAGATTTTCACCTCCACACTGTGTTCTGTTCCCAGATAGCGGTTCATGTCCTCTTCTGGTATTGAAATAAAAGTGTCCGACGGACTGTCGGTGCTCAGTTGGACGTAGCGAGGATACTGGAGGACACCAGAGGCAGGGATTAAATGCAATATGATAAAAGCATATCGACAGAAAATATCGAAAAAGCTGTATACATCGATCTTTGAGGAATCGATTACTATCGAATTTAACGCTAAAATATCGAGTACTATCGAATTTAACGCTAAAATATCGAGTACTATCGAATTTAACGTTAAAATATATCGATATTATCCACGAATATGTAAGGATTGCTAATCGAACAAGCGAGGCGGCTTTGAAAACAAAAATTGGGCCGATCTAAACACATATATCAACCAGAATTACGAGTTATCTTCAAAAGTTGGCTTAAAATTTTGTGCAATAGCTGAATTTTCAATTTAATAGTAGTTGTAATTAATTTCCTTTCGAGTTTTGATCTTACCAATCCACTATTTCTTATATTCAGCGTCATGCCATAGGTAAAGTTGGCCTTGATACGCTTCCTTTGGACTATAACGCGTGGCGTGATGTGCAGCGAGTCCACCAAGTTGGCATGTTCACTGTAGTCTGTGTGGCAAACAAAAAGAAGTTGTAACAAGTTGTGACAAGGATCCCAGAGAGGTATCCCTGCGAAACCTACATTCCTTGGCAATGCAACAGTGAAATGTGCGACGGATGACACTGGCCATTCGAGTCAAGTGTTGGCTATTAGTTACTGGACTGGTGCGGGGTGGCGTCGGATCCCCCATTTTTCTTGTATTTTTGGTGGTTCTGGTACTTTTACTAATAAATGAAATATATATAATAATATTAAATATATATGGGAATGTGAATTCAAAGTCGAAGCCAGTCACGATGATTAAGTTTTATTTTCTAATATTTTACGACAAAACCGACGATAGTGGCCTTGTTCATACATTTTTTAAATTTGGTTTAACGCGCTAAATTCGAAAAGTTGCCACACTTCTGAAAAATTCCAATCAGAACTGCACTAATTTTTCCACCAGAGGTCGCTGGTTGAACGATTAGTGAACTGCTTTACCAGAAAGAATATTAAACGTCATTTTCATGGTTGGAGAATAGGGAAAAGACGTCATTTTCATTTTAGAGAATTGATATAAATTAATTTAACTAAATTTAAAAAAAAAATGTTAATATTTCGTGTTTTTGTTTTCTGTATATTAAATTAAATTAAATTTAGTTTAAGTCTTTAAATTTGACCGTGTGTGTGGTCCTTTTATTTGCCTTTTCTGCCGCTTCTTCTATAGGTTCTGTTGATTAGGCAAAACAATTTCAATTTGGCAGAAAAACCCCAACGCAGCATGACTGACCCCCTAACGAAATGTCGAACGTGGACGTGCTGGCAGCCCCATCTGCTTCCAGATTTGAGGTCAAGCCCAGTTTCGTCTCCAAAACCATTGTACACTGTGAGCAAATACAAATGTTTTCTTATTTATAGTTAAATTACTTACTAACTTATTAAATTTTTTTATTTATACTTAAAGTAATTAAATTAGAGAAATTTACGGAGAAATGTCAAAAAATACTAAATGTTTAAATATAAATATTTGTAGATTTTTTAAAGGATTATTTCTTGTAAGTATGGAATATCTTATAAAATATAAATATATATAAAAATACAACTACAAGCTTAATTATTTTTACTATATAATAAATCTTAAAATTTAAGAATTATAATGCATATTAAATTAAGGTTGACTCCTAACTTGACTTATTTTTTTTTTTTAATTAAAAAGACATACTTATTTACCATAGGCTTACAATGCTTAGGAAAGCATCTTTCACTATGTTTTTTATATCTTAATATTTAAATAATACAAAAGCATACAAAAAGCATATTCAATTAAGACTGGCATTTTCCTTGTACATATTAATAACATAAAAAATACATATCTACTGTAATAAACATAAAAACTCTCCGGCAAGCGTCTCTGACGCTCCTTTTTTATTCTTTTAGAGTATTTTTAGTATTTTCTGGCTTTATTAGATTTTATTCTGGTATTAAAAAATATTATAACAATTTATTTACAGTATATATACATTATTTATACTTATATATTTACTTTTAAAATACTAAAATTGCGTAGGAAAAAGTCTGACATATTGAAGGTTTATCTACTTCCAAAAAATCACCATAAAATACAAATATTTTCAAATAAATTCCAAGACAAAGGTAGATCCAAGTATATTTCTCTCTGTGCAATGGCCCAAAAGCCATTCCAACCGCAGAGCTGCCAATGCACAACAAAGTCCGGCTGCTTTCCTTATTTATTTGTCGGTCGAATCCTCTTCCCTTCAGTTTCTCCTTTTCCTTCTGCAATTCTGCACTTGGCAATAAGGATCCTCTATTTTTTGTTCCTCTTTTTTTTTTGTTTTTTTGCAAAATTAATGATATGGGACCGGGACATCGGCTGAAAGCTGGTCATTTTGTGCGGTTACTGGTGCCTCCCGTTTCTATTCCTATTCCCATTTTTATTGTCAACGAAACTTGAGATAAAAATTCGGAAGAGCCTGCCGGGAAGAGGACACCGCAAAGCCCCGTGCAAGGAAAATTGAAAGAAGGCGGCCTGTGTCTGCTGCGGCCAGTGTCCGAGGAATTTGCATGTGTCCTGCATCCACTTTGCCATTGTTTGTCCGTGGGCGTGGCCCGGGCCCTGCCTCCGTCTGTTATCGCCGGCAAAGCGCTTATAAATCACGGCCCTTCACATGCAAGGACTTTTTGGGGGACTTTGGTCAGAGACGGACTTGGACTCGGAACACAGATAACACACGACCGCATGACACGGTTGGCTGGTGGCCGAAAATTGCAGCATCCTTCAATGGAGTGGAGCAGAGACATGTTACATTTTGATGGAAACCAATTGGCAGGAGCCAGGACTCACTCTCTCATCATGGTCGAGTGGCGCTTTTATTGAGTACAAATTGGCTGCCATAATGATGACAAAGAATCGCTGGACTAGCCTCCTATTCAACTGCTCTCCCTCTTTTGTCAGCCATTCTCGCAGATGACATTTTTATGACATCCAATCCGAGGTCCTGCGACTGATTGCTCCTGCCTTGTGGCCCTCCTTCCGCCATCCCTCTGGCATTGACCGAAGGGTGAAAAGGGTTTTTATTTGGCCGGCTTATGTGCTCCTTACGACTGCAAAGTGGCAATTCTTTAACAATTTATGTTGCCAAACCAAAGTCGAGTGTGTGCTGCTGGCCAAGGGCTGCAACAGCTGACGCTCTACCCCCCAAACCTGCCATCCTCATCCTCGTCGCTTTTTATTTTGTTTGGTCCGTCGGCGGCTGTGAAATTTTCGTGAATTTATGAGCACTTGAGAGCAGGCGCCATCGCCAAAGGCACAGCCCTGCCTGGCTCAACCCTACACCCAATCCTGGCCAGGCTTTCCTCCTCCTACTGCTCCTCTGGCATACCCATTTTTCGCCCAGCGACTTTGTTGGCCTAATATAAATTTCAACTTGAACAACAACCGCTTGCACTTGAAATAAAATAAATATATTTTAAGTTTTAAGTTTAAGAAAATCAGAAAACTTTTGGGAAAATTCTAGGATGCTTTAGGAGTTTTTATTATGATGTCAGCACCTTTTGCAAATTATTTAGAGGTAAATATCCGAAGGTAAAGCTGCAGGAAACTATATTTTCAAATAGGTTCTTTTGTTTCTTTTAAATTGGCACAAAAACGTACAAAAATATATTAAGGATTTACTAAAAAATATAAACTTCCCATTCTATATTATTTTATTAAATATTTGTTTATGAGTTAGAAAATGTTTTTTCACTGTTAAAAAATACTTTGAAAAGGTCGTCAGAACGGAAAAGCCATCAAGCGGCCGCCATTTGAACTACAAATGTTGTCCGGATCTTTTGCAGATCATTTAGAGGGAAATATCCGAAGATGAAGATGTAGAAAACTATATTTTAAAACATTTTCTTTTGTATAATTTACACATAAAGGAACATAATTATCTTAAGGATTTACTAAAAAATATAAACTTCCCATTCTATATTATTTTAATAAATATTTCCTCGCTTTTTCCAGTGTATTTTGAATGCTGAGAAAAAGACCAGAAGGAGGCGGTGGTGGTGGTGGTGTTGGCCTGGGCAACATTTTAATGCGCCACGCGGTATTTTTGGGTGATTTTTTTTTTTTTGCACTCCTAAGTGGCAGCAAACGGGGCAATAAAACGGTCGCCGAATGTTATGAAAAGGATTGCGGCGATGGCCAACCAAGTGCGAGAGCTCGTAAATCGTAGGCCAGAAAAGGGAGCTGTTGCCAGGGTCAAGTCCTTATAAAAATTAGTTTACGTGGCACATAATTTTGCATTAATTCTCCGCCTTGGCATGACACTCGACGACAACGAGAGTGGCGGCACTCGCATGTGGCCAGAGGGCTGTGAGGTTCCAGCTTCGAGTTTTCGGAGCTTCGAGAGCCTGAATGCTGGCCAAAAACCACTTTGCCACATTTTAAAGTATCTGTCACATAAAGTGGTCGCTGGGGGCGAGAAGGAATGCCACGGGGAAGGCGAAGGATGCGTGGCCAGAGAGCAAACAAAATGCAACAAAATATTTTGTTATGCTGCAGCACCGCAAAAAACAAAAAAAAAACAACAGCAGCAAGGAAGAAACAAAAACAAGAAACAAAAACAGAAACAAGAAACAAGGGGTGGAAAAACAAATGCTTATAAAATGATAAGTTGCAGCTGGAGAGATGAGGACGTGAAGTCAAGTGAAATGCAGGAAAAGCAGCAGCAGCAGCAGCATCCTCATTCTCGGAAAGGACCTGCCATCGACGATGTGTTGCGGAAATATTTTGTGTGAAATTATTGCGGCCAGAGACATGGCTAGAAGGAGCATTGGAGAAATGGAGTGTAGGAGCAAGTGGAGCAAGTGGTTGCTCTGTAAGAAAAATATTCTCCCACAAAAAAAACAGATGAGTGACTCAAATTAAGAGTATTCCTGTTTAGGAGTCATTGAAAGCGTTGAGAGTGTTTTTTGAGGGGAAAAACCTTTACTGAAAGGTCTTTCAAAGTCTCAGTTCTTGATTTTTATATCTTTTTAGGTTATTATGATTTTAGTCAGAAGTTTGCTTCGCAAGTAAAGGTACATTTCCAACCCTATAATATATATAAATATATTTTTGATCAGTTATTAACAGCTAGATTGATTCTCCTGTTCATGCTGATTTAGAATATATATTTATGGGATCGCGAACGACTCCTTCACTGCGTGAAAGCATATTTTGAAAAGGTCGTGAGAACGGTAAAGCCATCAAGCGGCCGCCACTTGAACTACAAATGTTGCTTTCTTTAATTAATTAAACTATTATAATTAAATGGCAATCGGCAAGGGTATCAAAGCTTCCATTCTTGTTTATAAATATTTTAACATATTAAATTCTTTTTCTAGGAATAATACTAAGAATAATACTAAGAATAATACTAAGAATAATAATAAAGAGAGCAACTTAGAATTTTTCTATGTAAAAAATAATAAACCCCAAAAGGATTCCCTTTGACTTTTATATCCCTTTTTATATTTATTATCAACTTTATAGCTACATTCCCTCGTGATGACCTGCCAACTCCCAACTTATTGATGGAAACGGCCCCGCTTTGGCCATCGCTTTGCTCATTTACAAACCAATTTGCATCGCTTAGCCGAGGCGGTGGCGTATGCGCAATATTTGTGACATGACCCCCACATGGACAGGGCCATCTAGTGGGCAACCGCAGCAGCAGTAGCAGCAGCAGCAGCAGTACCATCAGAGGCAGCAGCTAATTAGTGTGACAAATTGCTTAGTCAGGGCGGACAGGGAATGACCACATTCCACAAACCCATGGCGGTCAGCAGCTACTGCTACTGCTGCTGCTGCTCCACTGTCAGGTCGATGATGTCCACATGTCGATGGCAGAATGAAAACTCATTTAAAATTTACAATTGATTGACTGCACAATGTTTGGAAGTAGGGGAACAGTTGCCCGAAAATAGTGACAGGCCCGTCAGTCATTGGCAAGTTGCTAAATGATGCACACAAACGCATCGAGTGTGGCATATGTCCGCAGTGCCGTAGTGTCCTGTCCTGTCCTGTCCTGTACGTTCGATACAGGAGCAATTTATGCTAATGCTCGTTAGTGAAATCAAACAGCAGCCGAGCAGCGCAGAGCAACACAGCAACACAGCAACAGAGCAACAATTGTGTAAACAACACAGCGGCCGTAAAGCAAACTACGTTCATACGTGAAAGGATGGCAGGATGGCAGGACGAGAACTGCATTCTGCATCTGTCGGTTGTGCACAAAATATTGACGCATATATATTGGCAGTGACAATTAATCTGCTAATTGCCAATTTAAGCACGTAAACCAAACACAGGCGGCGGCATCGACATGACCAGGGCGTGGCTACCGCATTGAGTTCGTGACAGATAGAAAGGTGCAGTGCGAGAAAGTAGAAGGAGGTTTGGTAAATAATTTAAGAGTTTTTACACTTTAAGAAAAATAAGTGTTTAAGGAAAAATTTTTGGATATTTTGGGATTTAATAAAATGACTCTTCAGTGCGCTAAAACATATTTTGAAAAGGTCGTGAGAACGGAAAAGCCATCAAGCGGCCGCCACTTGAACTACAAATGTTGCTTCATTTAATTTTATAATTAAATGGCAATTGGCAAGGCTATCCAAGCTTCTTTTCTGGTTTATAAATACTTTAAAATCTTAAATTCTTTTTCTAACTAACTTGAGAGGGAGAGATCTTGGAAGATTATTTAAAAGATCATCAAGTTTGAAACCATCTTAAAAGCTCTGGCAGGAAGTTTGGGATTTAATACACTTAACCTGAGAGAGAGAGAGAGAGATCTTGGAAGATTATTTAAAAGATCATCAAGCTTGAAACCATCTTAAAACCTCTAACAGGAAGTGAATAATTTTTTAAATAATTATTTCTATTTAAAATATCAGAAATCATTAAAGTAACCTTCCTTAACCCCACTTTTCCTCTCCGTGCATTGCCATCTATGAAGTATGGTAACCAATCCAATGGTCCATGTATCGGGGTCGCCATTTATGGGAAACCGACCAGGATGAGACTGCAGCAGAGAGAGACTGCTGTGTGTGTGTAGAGTGTGTGTGGAGTGCATCTGCAAGTGAATTTGATTTGCCGTCTGATTTATGCGTGCGACGCTCGAGTACTTTTGCGTAATTTGAGCTAATGAAAGTCAACAGAGGCACAGGATGCAGGATGCAGACAGGAGGCTACTCCAGGGGCTGGGCCACAAGTGCGTATGAATAATCAGGGGGTTTAAAGAGAGAGTGAGGCTCGTAAATAAATTAGTTTTGCTGTTGACACGACGACAAATTGATGCGGGGAGGAAGGCAAACGGAAGGCGTGACCGGGAAGTGCCAGCGATTCCCGGAAACCTCGCCGGATGCAGCACAATGGTGATCTAATGAGCACGCACTGTGCTTCCTCCAGGATTGCCCTTTTTTTAGGTCTGGAATTTATTTTTATATTTTTCTTCCTACTTGCAAAACTTTCGAAAGGAGGTTAAGGATTTTCTGGGCCTGTCAACTAAATGCGCTCCATTGTTGGCAGTTGCTCCTTGGCTGCTGCTGCTCCTCTTGATCCATCTTGGCCAGGACTATGACGATTGTCGCAGCTCATTAAATCCAAGCCAAGGCGGGGCCAAGGCAAAAGACAGCAAAAGGCAAGCCGCAAAAATCCCTTTGCCTTTTCTCGGGACAAAAGAGCTTCATTGTGTCCGGGGGGAGGGGGAAGGACACTCGTCGTTTCGTCTCTTGGCCACATTCAAAATGCCATTAAAAGCATACTAAAATTAATTTGTAGCAATTAGTTGCAAATTGCAAGAAAGCAAAGCAAAAGCGACCAAAGGCAAAAGGATGCCAAAGGACGTAGATGAGCCAGCCGGCCGCAGAGAGAAATTGCTCAACATTTTTATGTGTTTTTGCTCATTTAGAGAATGGAGTTGGAGTTGGGGATGAAGCTGTAGCTATGGTCTCTGGCCAAAATCATAAAAACCCAGTGCCAGTGCCAATTGCCACAGTTGTAGCTGAAGTAGTCAAGCATAAATAAATTCTCTGTTATTTTTGGCAATTATTTTCACATTCGAATCTTAGTCTTTGTGTGAATGTGTCTGGATGTAGTATCTCTTGTGTCGAACTCATTTGTAATTTGCAGCTAGTTGGACCGATGAGAACGTCGCTTGCCGCCAGCTCTTTAGATGTTTTTTGCTGCTTCAATGGAAGTCTGATTTTTTGGGGATATTGGACCTTATAAAAGTTATGGTTTGGTCACAAAAAAATTATATTTAAGGTAATATTTCTTCTAAATTATTTTATTATAAAATTTATATCTTTAAAATATATTAATTTTTATTATTTTTAAGCTATTTCTTCTAAATTACTTCTTATTTAATTTATTATTTCATTATAAAATATATATCTTTAAAATATATTACTTTTTATTATTTTTAAGTTAATATATATTTCCTAAAGTACTTCTTAATTCATTTATTATTTTATTATAAAATATATATCTCTAAAATCACTTTAATTACTTTAAATAATATCCTACATATTTTTAGGGAATAAAAAAAAGATGCTTATTGTATTAACAATATTTTATGGTTTTTGCGAACTGTTTAAGACATTTTAAAAATATTTAATAAATATTTCTAATAATAAAAAAACCCTACTTAAATTTCTAAAAGATTTAAAAGTAATTTCTGCCTTCTGGAATTTAATTTTAAAGGGTATTAACCCATACAGTACTCCCTCTCTCTTCCTCTGACAATAATTTCCATTTGTTGCTGTTGTTGGGCTTGTGATGCCATTAATTAGCCCTCTCCATCCTTATCTCTGAAGCCCCTTCCAAGGGTGCTTATCCCCCTCAAATCCAACTGGAATGCCCAGCCTTGCGATTCCCAGGCGATAGACATCTCGGTGCCGGCATTTGTCTTGACAGGATTGGGAATGGGAGTGAAGGACCCACAGAGCGGGGCATGACACATGTTGTCAGCAGGCTCATCTTTCTTTCTTTCTCTCTTAGCAACTATTCGAAGCTCCGCTAATTGGAAAATGTCACAATTTATTTTATTTTTATGTTTAATTGGATTCTGAGAGATGGATGCGTCGCCTAGGTACGATGCATGATAATTTTCTTAATTTGTGCGCCTTGATGAGCAGGAAATCGTGGTGGCTTTTCCTCTGCAGCTCTTGTGGGGTGGGGGGAAAAGCGAAACTTTTTCCATTTCGCTGATGGCATGTGTACGTGTAAAACTTTTTGCCCACAGCTGCTGGGAAAGAAAGACTCTTCATAGGTGCAAATAAAGTAAATTATTAGATTCTTCTCTCTGTCTCTTCCCTTGCTCGCTCTTGTGGATTTCCGCTTCAATTACTGCTCTCGCATAAATTTCACTTGACAAACTTGCTCGTGATAGTTGGCTCACACACGCACACACACACAGGGATTGACAAATTAAGGACTTCCGCTGGGGGCAACATGTAATTGCTATTAGTTATCCCGGAGCCAAGTTTAATGAGAGCGAAGCACATAGGGCGAAAGTTGCTTACTACTGCTTACTAAAGTCATTTACTTGCTTTTAGATTAGATTTTTTATACCCTGTAAACAGGAATGGGAACAAGGGTAGCTTAGCTTAAAGTCAAGAGAGAATGTGGTTAAAGGTAGAATAATATATAAGGATTTTTATTTGCTATTCTAGGCAGTTTAATTCAAAAACCTCTTAAACTAAGAGAATTCTTTGATCATTTTGTCTTGTCTCAGAAATTGGGAAATATATATTAACGAGCACATTGATAATATATAAAGCTGAATATATAATCTTTATATATTATAATAATCTATAATCTCTATATATTATAATAATAAAAATCTAAATATATACAATAAAGCTCTTATCAATTCCCGCCAAAGACGGCAGCTTCTTCGAAAGTCTTTAATTAATTCGGAAATCAGTTCATCACTTCACCTAATCGCGCTCAGTTCTAATAATGAAAAAGTGCGCTACCTTCTTATTTTGTGTGCTGGCTTCTGGATCCTTGGCAAAGGATCTTTCGTCTGTAGTAGAAGCCGAACTGGAAGGCCAACTTCAAGCGGTTCAAACCAAGCTGGAGGACTTTCTAGATAAACAAAAAACACGCCTAGCTACGGTAAATACGAAACTTGAAAACCAACTTCAGGCAATTCTACAAAAATTGGAAAAAATAAATAAACAAGATGAAATAGAAGAATTAGAAGAACCCCAACCAGAAGCTAAAATACCAACCGGTTTCGAGCGCTTTGGTAACCGATATTTCAGAATAATGTATCAACGTTCTACTTGGTTTACTGCTCAAGAAAGCTGTCGTCAAATGGGAGGTCACTTGGCCTCCTTTCGAAACGCAGAGGAAGTCACCGCCATTGCAGCAAAGCTATGGTCCTTTCAAATCTATTGGCTGGGCCTCAATGATCAGGCGAATGAGGGTCACTATGTATCAGTGGCCTCCAATAAGTCAGCACAATTTATAAAGTGGCATGAAAATGAACCGAACGATCAAACCCACTGGGACAACTGTGTCGTATTGGAGAATGGCGAAATGTATGACAGCAATTGTTGGAATGGTTGGTATTTCATTTGCCAGGCGGATAATCAAACTTAGAAAAATTCGTATTAAGCGTTTTAAATAAAGAGCTATATTTTAAAATAATAATGACTTGTTCTAAATTTACTGAAAAAAAATGAGTTTTTCTAACATTTCAGTAATAATAAATTAATCTATTTAGTGGTAGCTTTTGTAGAAAAAATAAGCTACATTTACGAGCAGACAGAGAGCAGACAGCGCTATAAATAGTTCTTATCAATCCCAATCCCAATCTAAGATCGGTTGCCTCTTGGCAAGCCATCAGGTTAACAGAGATTTTTCGTTCATCTCGAAAGCACTGTTATAATTACTTTATTTTACAAAATTAAAAAGAGTTAAAAAGGTAAAAAACATAGAAAAGGGTAAGAAGGTTACATTTTTAGATAATTTTTTTATCTATGGAATGAACTATAATTTTATATAAATTTTAGGTCAGGTCTTAATGGCCCTTTTAGGTAATTTTTCCTAAAACTTAAGGTATTTTTATTTTAAATAGTAAAGCATAGAAACATCTCAGGTTATAAGCGAATACGTTGAAAAATAACTAAATTATCAATTCTTTTCATAATTTCCCGATTGTTTCTACGAAAGCTACATAATATATTCACCAAATCTGGGCCGTTCTATTTCATATATCACTTGCCATCACAGACAATCTGCAAAGTTTTATTCAAAGCTCGTAAATTGAGAGAATTCACATTCATCATTTTTATTGTTTATAACGAGATCTAATTTTATGCATAAAAGATTTACATGGGAACACAAAGAGTGCCATCATCTTTATAAACAGGTTTGATCTATAGCAACCAAAATCGGATGCTTCTTCGAAAGTCTTTGAATATCTTGGGAATCAGTTCACCAGAGACTTTCTTCCACTGTGGTCTTACACTCTCCTTAAGTTTAGGGATGCACAATATAAGAAGTTACCTACTTTGGACGCTGGCTGCCTGCATTCTATGGGAAGGATCCTTGGCTGAGGATCTTTCCTCCCTCTGCACTTGCCCGCAGGGAATAGAAACGAAGCTGGAAAATCAAATTCAGGCGCTGCAAACCAAGTTGGAAGAGTCCTTAGCAAGGCTAGACAGAAGTCTTTTTGCGATACAGATGAGGCTTGAAGCCCAAATTGAGGCGGTTGTACAAAAAATCGAAAATAAAAATCAACCACAGGCAGTGCCGAATAAAACATCCAAGGTGAAAGTTCAAGATTCTGATGGCAACACTATACCACCCGGTTTCGAGCGAATAGGTTCTAGGTACTTTCGAATAGTAGAAGAACCTGAAACTTGGGCTACTGCTAGAAGAAAGTGTCGTGAGATGGGAGGTCACTTGGCCTCCTTTCGAAACGAAGAAGAACTCACCGCCGTTAGAGCAAAACTTCAAGTTGGGAGCTACTATTGGCTGGGTATCAACGATCGGGATAAAGAGGGTCACTTCGTATCCGTGGCCTCCCACAAGCCTGCACAATTTTTAAAATGGTTTGAAGGAGAACCAAACGATAAAAACCAAGTTCAAAACTGCGTGTTTTTATATTATGGCGAAATGTGGGATGATAATTGTAGTGCTCAGTCAAAGTTTATTTGTCAGGCGGATAGTGAAACTTAGTCAATAAATAATGTTACATACATATTTAATAAAGAAGAAATTATGTTTAATTCAATCATTTACCAACACTGGTGTTCGGGAATTCGTTGATAAGAGACCTTCTCCTTGTAAAAAACGGGACAAGCTTCTCTTTTAGTGCTAATTATTGAACTAATAAATACAATTTTTATAATTGCCTTTTGGTTTTTCATTTTGTCACCAAAATGTATATCTTAAAATGTTTCTTGAGTTCCTAATTAATTTTTTAACATTTCTTGATTAAAAGCTGCTTTTATTTACATTTAATTTTAAATGTTTATTTATATTGGGGCTTTAAATAATTTTTATAATATTTTTATTTGATTTCCTAATCGTAAATAATTATTTATATATATTTTTGTTTGAATTTCTTAATAAATCCTTATATCTACTTGTTCCAAGTTCCTTCTAATCATTAAACCAAAACCCAAAACCCCCTCGAATATTGTTGCATCGAAAATTCTGAGACTTTACCTTAATGAGCGGTTGAAGTTATGTGGTTTTCTTCGTGTTATCCTCTTGCTCTCGCTGCCTTCACATGGATTTGGAATCAAAGGCGGCTTTTGGGTATAATTTCTCAGGCATATAAATAAATCACGTTGTCTGCCAGATAAAAAGCTTTATTGGCTTCATTATGGCAGAAGGCAGAAGGAGCAGCAGCAGCAGCAGCAGCAGGAGCATTCCGAGGCTGAGGCTTAATGAGATATATATGCCAGTTGCCTGGCTCTACGTTACGTATACGCCTCATAGGCGGTCTTCGTCGCGCGTTGGTTGTCCTTCATCTTATTTTTTTTGTTGTCCTCTCTCTCCAACCCCTCCTTTGAGGGGTGCGCATAATAAATTTTCATTTTAATGACTTAACGCATAAAAACAACAACAAAAACAACAACAACAAGAGGCAGATGATGAAGAATGCAAGGTGGGATGGGATGGGATGGTATGGGGGGCTTACAGGTGGCACAGCCTTGTTCTGGCTGCTGTTTTTACAACCATTCCCAAGCACTGAGCACCGCCATGGTGTTCGTTACACATTTCCCAGCTTTCCCCAGTTTTCCCTGCTTCATTTGTTACGCATTTTCCTCTCAGTCGCAGTCCCAGCTTTCAGCTTTCACCCCCCCCTCTATATTGCCCCAAGAGGCGTCGCATAAATGTGTTGGCAAAACATTTTTATGATGACGTGCTAAAGGGAACTGGGAACTGCGTATCCCAGATCTCATGCTGCCCACGCCTCATCGTAGCTCACCTCGAGCAAAAAGTTAATTAGAAATTATGCTCGAGCTGTGTGCTCTGAGGACACACACACGCAACACACACAACAACACCTTTGGGCCTTTACAATGAGGCTTAAAAATCATACATACACGTGGAGGTAATGCAGGTGGGGCAGAAAGACACCCATAAACCTCGCATAAAGCTAATGAATGCCACTTTTGATGTGGCAGAAGCGTGACAAGGCCTAAAGGAGACTGAAGTCTCTGGGAAAAAATAAATGATTTCCAAACTCTGGTTTATAATTTTCTTTTTTAACAAAAGTTTAATATTTTTTCACAGTTCTTAAACAAATATATTGGATATTGGTAACCCAAACCCCAAGCTGCTCATTTAAATACAAAAAAAAATGGAAGAGAAATAAGAAACGCTGTTATGACAGGACAATGGCATTTATAGGTTGATGTCAAATGAAGAGTTTCCACATTTTCGCAGTCAATTTTCTTTTGTTTGTGCTTTTGTTTTTTTGTCACACACCCCAAAAACATGTGTGTGAGTGTGTTGTTCTGGTGCTGTTTTTATTGGGGGGCTGAACATATTTTTCGTTTTTGGTTTGGCTTACTTTGAGGCGTGTTTTTGTAGCTGAGTCAGGGTTGACGAGGGCTCTCATTATATTAAATATTTAAAATATTATTTAAAATATATTATATTATCTTTTTTTGGTATATAATATATATTTTCTTATTATTTTCATAGGAAATTTAAAAAAAGTAATAAAATCTTTGAGTTCCTTTTGTTATTTTAATAAATGTCATAAAAATATTTATTATTAACTATTAGGCAATCTTTATTATTTATAAAACATTAAAAAATATTTTTAAATAAACCTTAAAGTAAAAAAATATTTTTAAATAAACCTGAAATGAGATTGTTTTAATAAATTTTTTAAAATAAATATAAACACACCAACTTTCTCATTTTTTAACCAATATATTTTAATTTAAAAACAAATCCCATAGGTTTTTTGCTTGTGTGTGACTCATCACACACTGATGCCTGTATTTTTAATACATTTTCGCTTCAACATTTTCGACAATAACAGCCCAGAGACAAAGCTAAAAAAAAGAGCAGAGAAATTACCATGCCAAGCCGTACCGCTTATCAGGACACACACATCGGCGCGGCATCAGCATCGTTTTGCTCGATGGCTCTTTGGGGAGCAACTATAGAGCGCAGCGAGCTCACAGTGACAGTGACTAATAAAAGCACACTCCCCACTTGGGCGGCACTCAACGAAGGGGCAGGAGTGGAGCTCCTGGCATTCCCACAAAAGCAATATAATAGTCAAGCCCTCTCTCTCGCTTCCTGGTAATATACAATATTTTCCGCTTTCTTTTTGCACAGTTTTCATTTGTTACTAAAATCATAAACAAATGTTGGTGCAGAGTTGCCCCGTGCTATCTGGGTATCCTTATATGAATACACTCACATCGCACAACAACAGCCTGAAACTGAAACACACACACAACACACACTTGGAGAGCAAATAAACTGCTCATAAAGCAAAAAATTGCAAAAAATAACAACAGCAGAGGAGCTGAGAAAAATGTAACGAAAAACAAATAAGTATATATTTTATATTTTAAATGTTGAGACTGTTAAATACTTGGTATTATAGAAAATTTCAGTATTCGAATCAGTTTAAATGTGAGAGAATTATTAGTTTTCTAGAGAGAGGAAAAAGAGTTCTTTGCTTTGAGAAAATCTTAAAGTTAGACCTAAATATATTTTCATTTTTGGCTTATAAATATTAATAATAATATATTAATAATATATTTTATATTTAAATGTAAAGGCTATTAAATACTTGGTATTATAGAAAATTTCAGGATCTTAATATGTTTACATGTGAGAGAATTATTCGTTTTCTAGAGAGAGAAAAGGGATCTTTGCTAGATCTAGAAATTAGACCTTAATATATTCCCTTTTTTGGCTTATAAATAGTAATACCCGAGATCATATTCTATAAAAAAATAGAAAATAGTACTCACAGATACAAAATACAAAACCTAGACATAAGCACACAAAAGATTAAGAAACCAAAGCAATATATTTATAAGTAAAGGCTAGAATTTGATTTATTATTTGATAAGCTAGGATAAAACGTTAGTAGTAAATAAATAAATATTTTTAACTAGAGCCTAGAATTATTTTTGGCTTTTCTCTTATATTTATGGCTTACAGGGTACATCCACAGTATTTTTTTGTGCTTCTACTTTTGTAACATCTTACTTTCTAATAACCCAAAATACCCCTTAAAGCCTCCATTAAGAGGTATCAAACAGAATGAGTTGCTGAATCTGTGGGTTTCTGTAGAGGCGGCTTCTGTGGGCGGTGGAAGGATATGAAAAGGGGTTAGGAGAAGGGGCTGGGGAAGGAGCAGGGGCAGGAACAGCGACTTAATCTCCATCTAAACGCAATGGAGTCGTAATAACAACAGAAAACAAATAAAAAGCGAAAAACCTACAGAGCAGAGACACAGCGATATCTGCGAATACATATGCATGATCTCTCTCTCCGTGTGTGTGTGTGTGTTGCCTTCATAGTTTACGTTTTTTCCACTTCATTTTATACGATTTCCCCCCCGCTCTTTGGGGGAAAAGCCAGGAAGCGTAGGAAAAATGGCAATTTGGTGTGCTGTCTTTTTTTTTTCATTTCCTCATTTTTTTTCTTCTTTTATTTCGAACTGTTGACTGACTCCTTGACTCACTCGCCGTTCGTTGTAGTCGTTAGAAGCTTCTCCTTCTTCTGATTAGCCCACTTGGGTGCCATTGGAGTGCTTCATTTGATCCTTGGCCGCAGTCCTAGGTTCACCTTCTCCTTCTTCTCCTTCTCATGTCCATGCCCATGTCTGTGTCCTTGTACATGTCCATGTCCATGTACTTTGTACACACACGTGGTGTCCGCTGGTGTCCGCTTGTCTCCGTTTAGGTGTAGTTTCCTTGGCCATTCCGCTCGTCCTACTGGCTTGTCTCCTGCATACTCACGCTGGCCACAAATATGAGCGTGTTGGAGACAACAGAAACAGCAACAGAAATTGTAGAAAAAAAATGAGGAAAAGAAAAGGAACCCCAGCTAAAAATGCTCAACAATTGCAGACCTACAAACTGAGTTTATGGGATATCAGAGAAATATTGGGTTAAGTGAGAATTTTTTACTAATACTAAATTATATTATAAATTATTACTCAATTTATTGAGATCCTGTCACAAAAAATTTGGTAGCTTAAGCTTTTATAATCGATAAGATCTTTATTTATTTATTAAAGAGATCTTTAATATCTTTTAATATATAAACAAATATTTCTTGCCTATTTCAAGAAAATTAAGTCACATTTAAAGGGTTTGAAAATCCACTTAATTTTTAATTTATTAAAAAAAATCTTAAAAAAGACCTTGGGTTTTGAAATTTCCGTAAAATACGTCTAAAATTATTGAAAAATATATTTAAAATTCAGTTTAATTTTTTAATGGGATTTCTAAATGCTGTAAATTTCCGTAGCCTTCCCTTCTTTAAGATATATTATTTCCAAAGATTTTCCTAAAGCGCCTTTGCAAGTCTCCTTAACCGAATCCCTCTTCCTCACATACTGCCCAGTTACAACGACTATTGTACATTATTGTGTTGTTGTCTCGCCTCATTTGTGTCCTCCTAGCTCCTGCTGCTGCTCCTTCAGTACATTGTCATCCTTGTTGGCCCTGTCTTTGTGGTCACTTGCTCTCCCTTCCAAGTTGAATCGTTCTTTGCACGAATGAAGAAATTCTCCGCAAAATTGCTGGCAAAGGAACAATGATTTGGCCAGGGTATCGAATGCTTCGACAAGCATCCTGCTCCTCCTCCTTATCCTTAGCCTCAGTCGTGGTCCTAATTTGGCCATTACCCAGGTTGATGAGATCGTAAAGTGTCGTCCGTGTTTCCTTTTTTTTTTTTATTTTATTTTATATACACATTTCCCTTGGCTGTCAGTGCGTCCTGCGAGAAGGGACAATTTTCAGGTCATTTAATTCAAAAGTCATATGTTGCCGGTTGCCAGTAATTGAAACCCCCAGGACCCAGGATCTGTGAGGAGGAGTCCAGTGAATTGCATAATTTGATTAAAATATTACGACATATTTATCGTGTATTTACTTGGGGGCTCGATTTCATTTTCATTTTCGTTCGGCAAATCAAATAAATTTCCACTCGCAACGCTTGTCGTCCTGCGGTTGACCCAAGGGAAGGCAGAGAGAGAGGAGAAAAAGGACACACACACAGTTTGCTGACTTGGGGATACAAACCCCAAAAAAAAGTAGTTTTTGGTTAAAATTTACATTTTATATTAAAGTGAAACTGGGGAACGCAGCTGTCGTTTCAGTTTTTCCTCGAGGCTAAATGAGTTTTTAAGCGTCGAACCAGAGATCCCATCGCTGGAGTGGTTTGAGTGTCGTGTGTGTGAAACCACAAAAATCAAGGCAAAGGACCACACATGTTGCGGGGCTTGGAAAACTCGCACTCGCCTTCCGGGCATCTAATTTCCTTATTCATTCAGTGCCGCAGCTTCAATAAAAGCTTTTGCCTCTGGTTTATATCCTTCCTTTTCCCCGATATTTGTGCGGCTGCAACTAATTAGTGGCTGCACCTGCTCATCATCATCTTCATCATCATCGTTTTCATCCTGCACCGAAAGCCTTTATTAATGCTCCTTCTGCCACCACGTCATTGGATATCGCCGGCTGCCCCTTCATCTTTATCTTCTTCCGTGTCATCTGCGCTTGCCTTTTCCATTTTTTTCCCATTTTTTTTTATTTTATTTTTTAATTCTTCTTTTTTTTTTTGAAGCGCAAAACCCCAAGCCAAACAAGCTGATAAAGTTAAAAGCTGCCACAGGGGAGAGCAGAGTGTATGTTGCACCGCAAAATTTAAAGGTTTATGAGGGATTTATATGTTATTTTTAAAGAATTAAACTAGATTATCAATCACTTGTAAATGTAAAATGCTAAATAAATAAAGAAAGAAATACTATACAAAAATAGTGAAGAGAAAAGAGCATTATGTCTGGGGTATATCACAGAAATCCTTAGGTTTACGTTAAAAAATGTCTAAACAATTAAATAAAATATTGCCAATATCAAATTCAATGTGAAAAATAATTAAATAATAATAATAAATAAATAATAATGACTAAATAATAATAATAATAATAATAATAATAATAATAATAATAATAATAATAATAATAATAATAATAATAATAATAATAATAATAATAATAATAACAAGGATTGCTAAAATTTCATAAGAGAACAGGGCATTGTTTTTTTAAAATACAATATTTATGTAAAAGTAATCACAGGTTTTGAAATCCCCTAAAAAGTGTTTAAGATCTACGTTCCTTTAAAGAAGTGTTTAAAAATGCAATAACATGTTTTAGTCCAATTTAAAATTATTGCAAAATAATTAATAAATAAATTAATAAGAATAAATAAATAAAATAAAAAATTAATAAGAATAAAAAAGGGAATAGGACAATATCTTTATCAATGATATTTCAAGTTCCCTAAAAAAGTGAAATAGAATTATCAAGGAGAATATTTTTGGTGAACTTCATATTTTTTATCCAGTTTTCGGCCCTTTTCGGAGATAATTAAAAACACAATTTAGTTCTAATCAATCTTTAGCTTACTTAAAATAAATATTCCTAATTAGTATACATTTTCTTTGAGTGTAACTCTCTTTCTCTCTCTCTGGATGCAGCATGACGTTCCACATGCGACAAAGCACACGATTAAATTACAAAATGTCAATAACGATAACGAAATGAAATTGATTGAAACGAGTGGCGACCGCACAATGGCTGCGACATACCCTGGCCAGGACACACAAAGGCTATAGAGCTATCGTTGCTATATATATGTATATATATCGCTATAGCCAGGACATTGGCTTCATTCCCCTGTTGGTCGCGTGATAAATGATGCGAGTGTGTGCTGGTGTGTGTGTGCTTGAGTGGATGACACCTCGCAGATATATAGAGCATACTCGTATATATGCTCCCATAGATCGGGCACAATGGCATGTCAATTAAAATGCATGATGTTGAAATCATTCGCAATTAATTCATAATTAAAACGCGACACATTATCAAAAGTGTGTGTCAGCAGAGGAGGAGGAGGGGTAGGAAGGCATTTACATAAATTGCGAATGAATATTTATGAGGGGGCACACTGCGTATACGTAATGCTGGACACACCGAAACAGAGTAAGAGAGAGAGAGACAGTGGGTGGTGAAGCTGCGGAAAATCGTGGAAAATATAAGGAAGCCACACCTCAAGCTGCCAAGGCAGGCCTGTGGAAATTTCATAGAAATTTTCGGGGGGGTACACTAAAATGCACTTAAAAGCATTTAGTTGTAGCGACAAAATTTCTGCAACATTGAAATGCGGTTTCAACAGGGAAATGGAAAATGGAAAATGGTTAGGGAAAATACGTTCAAAAAGCAAAGAGAAAGGGAGTGGCCAGTGGCAAACCCTTTTTCTGCAAATTAATGTGCGTAAATAAACAAGAAGGAGCTCTGGCAACTTCTGTTCTGTCCTCCTTCTATAACATAGATGAGGTCGGTCTCCCTTTACCCATCCCTCTCATCCTCTCACCCTCTCTCCTCTCTCTAACTTTCGCCCCTAAATTAGCGCCATAAAGTATGCAACAAGCTTTTGCCAAGCGCTTTTAATTTGTTCCCTGGCACTGCCATCAAATATTCATTTCTGGGGGGCGCTCAGCCTCAGTTTCAGCCTTGGCCTCGTCCTAGTTCTGCTCCTAGCTCCTCCGCCTCCTTAAGGGGAAAACTTTTGGCTAATTTGCGTGAGGCAACTAAAAAACATTTTCCCTTGTAGGCAGCAGCGGTTGTCGCTTTGTTTCTGAACTGAAAATTCCACAAAATTCCATTCAACTGTCATTTGTGACAGTCTCCAGCGCCCCCCTAAAGTTGAATTTTAATTCCAGCTTCTGTCATAAGCAAATTGACTGACAAGTAATTAAAACTGACTATAAGTCAGGTTAGCTGGCAGGAAACCCCCATTCCCATCACCATCATCGAGAGAGAGAGAGAGAGACGCTGCCTCATCATTGGATTGGGCTTTGATTGGGTCATAAAATTAAATAAACGGCTGACTAAATTCACTATCAAAATTGAATTCGGCAATTTGTCTCTCTGAACTGCAGCTTTCAGCTTTCAGCTCTCAGGCCAGCTCCGTTTATTATGCAAAGGATCGAAGGAGGAGCCTGGCAGCAGGAGCTGTGGGCCACCAAACTGTTTATGTTGCCTGCTTCGGCCCATAAAAAAAGGCGGACTGCTGCGGTTCTCCGCCGGAAATCTCATTTTGTTTGTAAATCAGCAATTTGCAGCCGGTCACAGGACGTTCTCGTTCTCATTCTCGATGTCGTTGTCGCCACAGTTTGGGCTACACCCACACACACACTTGCGAACACCCAGCTACACAGAGCATAAAAATTACATTATTTTTAAATGTAATCCATAATATGGGGTTATTTTTCTCTAAGGGAATTCCAAAGGAGCTTCATGTAATAAAGGAAATATCGAAGACTAAGACATATCGACTTCTTAGTTATACAAAAATATATCGAATTTATTGTTAATATATCGGTAATGTTGAGAAATGTATCGAATTTAATTTTAATATATCGATTATGTTAAGAAATGTCCAATAAATATTATTTTTAATTCATTTGACCCTTTTTCCGATTATATTGGTGTGATATATAATATTAACAGAGACTTTATAAGAGTTATAAAATAAACAATAAATAATAATAATTATAAAATAATCACTGAGTTATAAATAAATTATAAATATATCATACAAAAATAATAATATACTATAAAGTATGAAAATGCACATCAATAAATAAAAATAAATAGTTATAAATAATAATAAAGAATACATATATACACAAAATATTTATATTAAGTTAATTATATATATTTTTATATATTTTATTGGGTTACTTAGCGTTACACAATATATTTAAATTTAATTAATTCTTAGTAAAATCTTGAATACACCAAAAAACTACCTTTTTTTAATACACTTTCTCTCCTAAATTAAATTCCTCTCTTCTTTCTCTCGTCTTTCCTTAAATTCTTAATATATATTTTTCCCCCTTTTCAAATATTTCCCAAATCTCAAACCCTGTTACTTTTCTCTCAGTGCTCACACTCACATTTTTAAACGCTCAATAAGATTGGAAAATTGATGGCGGTATTGCTCATTGGTTTTGGGTAACGCTCAGCTCGTTACGTTGCGTCTCCCCTTCCTTTTCCACCGCTGCGGCATTCCATTTTCCGGCTACCCGTTCGCTTATCACCCCGGCAGAGGCAGGCAGGCAGGCAGGCTCCAGCTCCCGCTCCCAAGGCTTCCCCCTCTCTCTGGCCTGGCACTTGGTAAGTAAGTAAATCCCTCATTTTCAGTGAAAATAAAAATTGCCCCAGCAGGCAGCGAGAGCGTAACGCAAAATAAACACATTTAAGTTGCAAATTGAATTTTGCATAATCCCGGACGCTGTAGTAGATGCCACTTGGTTGGGTTGGGCCCGGAGTCCGTCTTCGTCCTGTTCTGTCCTGTCCTGTCTCCTGCGTCTGTCGCTCTCTTGTATTCTGTTGCTTTTTTTTTGGTGGCACACTTCACATCAGCGCATGAGACGGAATTTCTGATTAGTTGCCATGGATTCCCCTTCATCTGCTGCCCCGAAAATCCACACTCTTGTTTACTCTGCTTTGACTTTGGCGGAATTCTATTTATTTTCAAAAATTTCTTTTGGGACAATTTCCCTGCCTCCCTGCTCACCCACGCACTTTTCCATTTTTCCACTTTCCCCATATGCATGCCACACACGCACACTTCGAGGAGGAGCGTCGTCTCCTAGGCGTGTGATCCTTGGGGGATTTACAAAGTAGCCGCGTAATTGAATTTACTTTATACTTTGCCTGATTAGAAAAAAAAAAAAACGTTGATTGGATTTCACGCAGCTCCATATGGCGAGGCAGGCCTGAAGCCTCCCTTCCTGGGGAGGAGAAACTCCTCGTCGTCTAGCCTGATTCAATTAGGTCTTATCGGCAAGGGATAGTTTTTTTTTGATAGTTTGCCTTGGCTTAGAAAATTATTTAAAATTTATTCTGGCTTGATAGCTAGGAGTGCCTGACTTCCTCATTTAAAAATCAATTAAAATGGACTTATTTTGATTAATTACAAACGATTCGAATTCTATATTATGCCATTTTTTTTATAGAAAATTAGAAATTTAATGAAAGTTGACATTAGTTGCATTTTTGTTTTGTAAATTATGATAGACATATTATTTAAAATAAATTACAATTTATTTATCAAGTAGTTTCGTCTCATTGCTGAAAAAAGGGATGCTTTACCGTGCCACAGGGGTATTCGGTGAAGGTTTCTTATCAACGGATTTTCAGAATACCACGATGCCTTCCGAAGAGGCATCCGATCTAAGTTTGATAAGAGATATTTATTACGTTGATTCAAAAATAAAATTTATGTTTAAGCGATTTTCGGTTTAAATGTCAGCCACGCAAATAAAATAATGACGATTATTACAATAGTCGGTCCACAATCCGTCAGTAAAACCACGAACGGTACAGTCCTGGTTTGGGTTCCCTTTTAAAAGTTTTGTAGTAATGAGATCGAATTCTCCTTCTAATAGATAGGTGGCCAAGAAACCTCCCAGCTCTTCACACTTTTTTTCAGCCTCACGTTCATCCACTTGTTCATTTACTATTCGGAGGTATCGGGTACCGATTCTCTCGAAACCCGATGGTATAGTATTTCTATCTGGATCTGAGTCTTTCATTTTGGTGGCTTGTTGGGATTCTTCCATTTTATTTGGCACTGCCTGTAGTTGATTCTGAATTTCCAATTTGCTTAGAACCTCCTGTAGTTGATTCTTAAGCTCAGTCTGTACCGCAAGCAGACTTCTTTCCAGATTATCTAAAGACTCCTCCAGCTTGGTTTGTACCGCTTGAAGTTGGCCTTTAATCTTAGCCTGCTGAACTCCCTGACTGCTCAGTTTCTCCTGGATGCCAGCATCTTGGCAGTTGCAGTTACTCTCATACTGATTGGTATGCGGTTCGTCAATAAAGCACACAAAGGAAGACTGAGGATCCTTTGCCAAGGATCCGTGGCACAAAGTGCAGACAGCCAATGCCCAAAGAAAGTAGCTTCTGATGTTGCACATCCCTTAAACTGGGAGAGAGTAAGACCACGTTTGGAGAATGTTTCTAGTGAACTGATTTTCTAAATAATGGAAGACTTTCGAAGAAGCACCCGGCTTTGGTGGTATTGATAAAAGCTGTATATATGTTATTCCAAATTCTTGTGTGCATACAAATGCAGAAAGTACATATATACACAACAAAGTATAAACATTGATTAGATCATTGATTTAATTCTCTTGGTTTAGGAGCTATTTAAAAGAATCTTGGCAGCCCAAGGAGAGTCATATAAATTAATATTTTCCCAAAACACTCCCGTTTAAAATAAGAACTACCTAGAAAATACAATATTTTATAGTATATTTTAGGGGTTAAATTTTACCTGAAAACCCTCTGAATTATAATTCCCAACCGGTTATAGCAGCGCCGTAATGGAAACCCCCAGTCGCAGCAGTGGAAAGCATACTTACCTGGCGTAGAGGTTAACCGTGATCACGAAGGCGGTTCCTCCGGAGTGAGGCTTGGCCATTGCACCTCGGCTGAGTTGACCTCTGCGATTATTCCTAATGTGAATAACTCGTGCGTGAAATTTTTGGTAGCCGGGAATGGCGTTCGCGCCGTCCCGACCTTAAATAATAAATGTAAATTAAAAAAATATAAAGAAAAAATAGTTCGATGATTTTTTCAATGAAAATGTAATTTTACAGGCAGAAAATTAAAATCCTTTCATATATAGCAACAACAAACCAGCGGGATATATGGTTAACCCCCTTAAAGAGAACAACAATAAATTGGTTTTCAAAATTCAATATAAAATGTATAATAAATATATTTCGTTGGTGAGAATAGATCACTGGGTGGCTGTGGTTTACCCCTCGCAGAGAAAGTGCACCGAAAGTGATTTAATTTATGGCAATTACAAATTGTTATTAGAAATTTGCGGTCATCGAGTCGAGCAAAGCACCAACCGCAGTTAAATTAAAAATCAAAATGTGAAAATGCCAACGGCTGAAAAAGCAGGCAAAAATTATTGTTGACATAAGCCGCACTCTCGGTATTGGTTGCAGGCACTGAGAGAAATGTATGGTTATTGATTATAGATAGAATGAGTATGAAGAATATTAAATACATTTTTTAATTAAAAAGCTAGAGCTTAAATTTTGAATTATTATTAACTTAAAAATAAGTTATAATATATTTTTTAATATATTGTTAATACTTATGAAACTTTTTATATATATATTTTATAATATCTTAATTTCAGAAATAGAATTTAAAACTAAATATAATAAATAAACTTTAAAAATAGGTAATTATTTGGCATTTACAAAATTATTACATAATAATAAACCATTAGATCATATTAAAACCATTTTAAAAATCTCTAAACCAGTAGTTTTCTACGATTTTCTCTCAGTGTCCTTGTAAATTCCTAGTATGTCCGTAAATTGTTTGCTGTTTGCATTGACCGCTTGTTTGTTTGTCTGTTTGTTTGTTTGCTTGCGGGCTGCTCATGTGTCCTTTTGCATTATTACGACAATGACAGTGGCAACAGCAGCAATAGCAATAGCATCAGGCGCATATTGTGAATGATAACAGCGCGGATGGCACCGAAGGACTCGCAGGCAATGCATAATTAAACTAACAAACACGACCATCAATTTGGCCTCTGATGGCGGCTGTCTCTCTCTCTTGATGGGCACTTGACAAACGCTAATGAAAGAGATTGCCTGCTGCCTGCCTGCTGCCTGCGTGTTTTGCGGCATTTTAATTAATAAATGTGCATTCTCGTTGGCCCAACACAAACTTTGCCACATTAGCTGCAATTCAACTTTATCAATAGGCTTCTAATTAACTCGCACAAGAGGTCCAAACTTTTGGCATTTGGAGTAGTTCGAAGGTCCTGGAGCACTTTTCTGCATTGAGTGAGTTTGCTGATCTAGTTTTCGTGTTTCCTGTGTGATGAGCCTGTGTGTGTGTGTTTCCCAATCAATTTCAAAAGCAAAGTTATGTAATGCCAAAGCATCACGTACTTGAGGAAGAATATAGACTGTACACTTAGGAAAATGTATATAATTTGGGTTTCAAAGGGATATTTTTATTCCTTAACAACAAGTTTTTGTTTTCACCTTTGAAACTTAATTTTCTTTATATTTTATCAACACTTTTAAAACAAAAAGTTAATAAAAAGGCATTTACTGGATTTAGAAACAAATTCTTAGAAATTGATGCTTCATTCTCTCTGTAAACGATCTAAATGTTCTTAAGTACTGTGATGTTCTAATGCTAAACACAAAAATTTAAATATAAGAATTTTTGTGTATCCCAAAAAACAAGTAAATATTTAAAAACTAATTAATAAATTTTATAGGAGAAAAATATAGGAAGAAAATAATTTGAAACACCATCAAATATATTGTATATTTAGCATGACTCTAAATGAATATAACTCCCAGGAGCTAGTCCAGGAGAGTCCTAGGCCTCTAGCAACCACTTGAAGGGCGTTCGAGTGCGTTGCCTGTGCGTAATTATTTCCGAATCAGAGGAATCAGGCTGGAACTTTTTTTATTGTTAGCTGAGAACAGAAAGTTTGCCATCATATTTCCTGCTCTGAGTTCCCAGGACCAGAGTGGGCAGCATAAGCAGGGATAAGTGCTCCTCCTGGCCTTCATTAGAGCTGACTGAGCGAATAATAAACAAGAAGCAATCGCAGCACAGCTCAGTTCTAAGAGTAGAGAGAAGAAAGTCGCAGCGGACTTTTGCTTTTTGTGTCCGTTTAAAAGCATTTCCATGCTAAAACAAAAGGCCATTCAATAGGATTTTCCTTTATGGGGGAGACTGGCTGCCCAAATGCGGCTTAAGTGAGTCTCTCTCCCATGCCCCCTGCCCCCCTGTTTGTGTCTCTCTCGACCACCTTGCCTCCTGCCTTCATTATTTACAGGCTCAAACCCGGTATTTACTCGTCCAAGAGTCGCCTTTCTCTGGTCTGTTCTCAGTGAAATTCTAAACCTTTTATGGCAAAAGGACGTATATGCATCCCCTCCTCCATACAAAAACGAAGCTTTTAAAATATTCATAGAATCGCTTTAATAACGGCAAATGAGCAAGCCAGAGAACGATTCAGTTCTTAGAACCAGAATGACATTTTACGTTGGAAATGCACAGGGGGAAAAATTCTGGTAATTTATGGAGAAGGCAAATATTTGTTTAATTATTATTTATAGGAAATATTCAGGGTTAGTGTTAGGTTATTATATTAAATATCTCTTGGGCAAATAGAAAATTAATTAAAATTACAGGGACCTTCCTTTAGACTCTCGGAATGTATGGAAAATATTTCCTCTAATAAACTAACTATGATATCTTCAGAAAATCTAAATAAAACCCCTGCCAACATATCAGAAATCAAGCTAAAAGTTAAATTAAAAATTTAATTAAATAAATTTCCTTAAATCTCAAAGCTTATCCACTTTTCTTGCCGTGCCATAAATTTACTTGGCTATCAAATTGTCTCTCTCTATCTCTATCGAAGGCTGATGATGGCATATGGACTAAGAGGGGGAGTAGGCCACAGGTTATGCGGCAAAAAGCAATTTTTATTTACCAGAGGGCTCTCCTGCGTTGGCTTCGTTGGCACCGCCAACTCCTAAGCTCGTTCCGTTGACTGATTGGCGAGACGGCGCCAGAGCACAAATACGGAAAAGCGAAGACCGGAGACCGGAGACCTGAGACCAAAGACCGGCGACTGGGAGACAAACGAGGCGTCCATCTCAAGATGGAACCCTCGTTGAACCATCCCCTTATCCTGGCATTTTCCCCTCTCATACCATACCATTGGTTGGGTATGCAAATCAGGGACAACGACGACGGGCAGGAAGTTGATTAAATGACAAAATAAATAGAAAGTGAAGGATAATGTCAACATTCTAAGTGGTTTTCTTTTAAAAAGCTTAACTGACAATGAACCGCAGGGCAGCGGTCGACCGCCCGACCGTCCGACCGCCCACAGCGGCCACGGCATCAAGTTGAATAAATTATTTTTGTGACTGGCGGCGGCGGCATCGAAGAGAATCCGAGGAGGGTTGCCCCACGAGTCCTTGAGGTCGCCGCTGATGCTGCTCAGCCCCTGGTGGATGCTAAGGACAGGAAATTGACTTTGATAGTGCATGAAATTTGATGATAATTTAACATTTTTCAATTTGGGTTTATGGGCCCAAAACCCACGTGACGGAAGCACTTGGAAAAAAGATTTTGGGTTTAAAAAAGATAAACAACAAAAAACAATAAAAATATATAATAAGTAACCTCTCTTTTAAAGCCCGATGAGAATTAATATTATTAGAATTTATTAGAATTTCTGAATTAGAAATATTAACATTGAAAATACTTAAAGAATGTTAATAATGTGAGAGGAAGGTTTATTTGCAACACTAAAATGACTCGCCAATACAGAATGGAATCGTGTTTAATATACGTTCTGTTAACTAGGTTTTAACATAGTCTTAACATCGATTACTTAGGTTTAACATAGGTTTACTTAGTTTAGTGTGTAGTATCGATAATATAGTGTGACCATCTACTAGCCTACTACAATAATTAACTTTGTTTTATTATTTTTCAGGCAAAGATTTTAAAGAATTTGATCGATATATTTTAAAAAGAATATCAACTTTGTGAAACAGATTAAACAAATATCCATTTTCTGTCATACCTAAATCCAACGTAAATTCTCTTTAATATTCCTTAAATATTTAGTATTTAGTATTTAGTATTAGTATGATTTTTGTGTTTTTCCCAGTGCTTTTCCATATGAATTTTCTTTTAAGGAAACTGGAATGATGGGCGGCTAATGAGCTGGCCTTATTAAATTGAGCGTGCGGAAATGTTGGACAGCGCCAAAGTCCCTTATCTCTGACAGCGGCAAATTGTTTTACCCGCTGACAAATGCCGGGCTCTCCGGCTCTTAGCTCTCAGCTCACAGCATCCCCACAGTTGTTGCCATCTCTTTGAGCCGTTTTTGTGTCGCCAATTTAATTGAAAGAAGTCACCCGCTGGGAGCCTCTTTGGCGCTGTTCCTAATTGGTTGCATCCACTTGGACACACTGTACTGTCCTGTCCGAGGACAAATGGCGGCGACACGTATGCATCATTAAGTCACTGGATAGAAGCCAAGTCTGTTGGAAGTCCCCTAGATTTATCGATGACATGATTAGGTGGGTAACAAAGCCATTAAAAGAACAAAGAATGAGTCATGGAATTTTTAAATGGTTTCTAAAGGATACAAAAGCCTTTAAAAATTTTGATTTTTCAGAGAAAATATAAAATAAAAAATACAAATTCTCTTAAATTTGTATTAATTCTATGCTGACTCTTCTTGGGAACTTTCCTCTCTTTGCTAACCCCCAAAGCTGCTGAGGTTAGTCACCAATTGATAAGATTTGCCACGAAATCAGCCGAAGCTCTGCTCTAAGATGCTTAGCTTTTCAGTTTGTTGAGAACTTCTGTCGAAATCCAACCGCACTGGCAGCATAATGCATTTGGTTAGAGTCTTTGTTTTCCTGATTTCTTTATGGACTGCTAGTTCTGTGAATTCTACAGAGAATGAGAACCCCTTCAGTCCACGAATTCTGGTCTCTGGTATTAAAAATACCAACGAACTACCCATATATGTGGTAAAAGGCTGGCTAAACGAGCTGGGTTTGATTCAGCTAAAGAGCCAGGTTCTGCAGGTCAAATACATGACAGGAGTCAATAAAGGAACTTTGCTCTTTGAGCTGAAGACAGCCCTGCAGGCCAAACAAGTAGTGGAGACCTGGCGGCGACTAAAGGAGAAGGGAGTCCTAAGGGATTTGGAGGCAACTCAAACGAATACAGATTTTTTTGATGGTTTTTATGATTTTTAAGATGATTATAAAGATGATTATTATGAAGATTTTAATATACAGTAAAAATTTAAAGGAATATTTCTTTGATTTCTACTAAATAATAAATAATTTGTGAATGCTCTGAATGATCGATGTTGCTGTGGCTGCCTTTAACTGATAATACGAGTGACAGCTGCTGTGGCTGCTGGCTAGGCTTTGGGGGAAAATAATTGCCAGAGGAGGAGCTTTTCTAGGGGCTGTGGCAGTTCCGATGCTTGTCAAACAAATTATAAGCCACAGACTCAACTCAAGTGCCTCAACGAAAGCGGTTTACCCACTTGTGTTCATCGGGCTCTGCCTCCTTTGACTCCTCCTCCTCCAGATCCAGCTCAATCTCGTGCTCATTTCCACAGCATCCTCGCCAGCCTTCAGCTTTCTGTTGTAAACTTTCCCTTGCGGGGGGAAGGCATGAGGACTGGGCATGAGAAGCCTCTGCCAAAAGCAGCTTATGGCTAATCCGCATATGGCAAATGATATAATATACATGAACCAAGGAATACCAAGAGCTGGAGCTCTTTCTGTGTGTGCGGGGGAACTTTCTGGGATGCAAAACTAAAACCTGACAAAGCCATTTCCCACACAGAGAGGATGACACATATTCCATTGAAGAGAATCACTCTGAAATCTGAATCCTGGCTGCCAGTTTCGAGTGCAATTTATTATTGCTGCATGGGCAATGCACGTGAATAAATACAAATATGAGCATAAATAATAAAAACATATTAGTGCACGTTTTAATTCGTTTTTATTAAAATGCGCGCAGCTTTCGGTTGGAAAATGTGGGAAGGAAAAGCGGGTGGAAAATGCGGAGAGCTGTCTGTTCTGTTTGGTTTGCGGCTGCCTGTCAGTTGTGGGGGCTGAAGTGAGTGGGAAGACGCACTTACATCAGTGCACAATTTTTTTACATTAATGTGTAAAGTGCTCTGGCAAGGGGACGTGAAGGAGATACAGATACAAATACACATGCAGATACAGCTGCAGAACGTGTGCCGTCGAGGGAAATTAAAATAAAAGGCAAACACAAACAAAAACAAACTACAGCAAAAATGCCACTACAACTATATGAGCTTCGATATAAGCAGTGAAAGACGAAAATATAAGGTTTACTAAATGATAGACAAATTATTTCATGGATTTTTAGAGAGTAATATTACCAGAATTTTAAAAAAAGTGAAAGAAAAATAAGGTTAATCTTGGGAAAACAGGAATCATAACATTTTAATTGGTTGAAATTTCATGAAATCTTCATTTAAAAGTCTAAAATGTATGCTAAAAACATTTATAAATGTTGTCAAAGGCAATAAAGCCTTTAGGTTTTTATATTTATTAAAAAACTGACTTTTCCTGTTAAATAAAATACTATACAAAATATTAAGCTTACCTTAAAAGCCTAATAAATTATTAAATAATTATAATAAACGAGAAAAAACTATTTCACTGATTTTTCTAATCATTTTAAACTACTTTTTCTTGTTAAGTAATATATTATTAAATTCATTCTCACCTCAAGAGCTTTACAAATTATTAAATAATATTAATCAATATGAAATACCTATTTTTCAGCATATTATAATTATTATAAGCTTAATTTTCTTATCAAATAAAATATAAAAAATTCCGAGCTCACACCAAAAGCTTAATAAATTAATAAATTATCATAAAACAAAGGAAATAATTATTTTACACCCATGAAACGCACTGCCTCATCCGCATAGAGTCTTTTTTGTATGTCTGTCTCTCTGTCCTGCTGGGGAAATGCAATTTCTGACTTTATGCTGTTCACTTTTCACTTTTCCCAGGTCCATGTCCAAAAAGTGTGAGCAAATAAAACAAAAAACCAAGATGAAAATAAACATAAAAACATGAAACATTGGTGCTGCGGCAGCGAAGGAGCCAAGTGAATTGCGGTCTAATGGGTTGTCTTCCAGCTCGCCGGAGGAGTGCAGAAGCGTGTAAGCTTCCATGGCAGTTTTTTTCGAATATTTTCAAGAGTTTTCTTTACATCCTTTACAGCCATAATTAATTCATCAAAGAGCCTCATCTATTGATATGGAAAAACTGCTTTGGAGGCTGGCTTTTCCCCATGGCAAGTGTAGCATAAAATGAGTGCGCGATATATTCATAAATTATGCTCCTTTCATTGCCAATTAGAAGGTCCTTCTGGCTGCTGCTGCTGGCGCCACACGACACAACCCCAAATGAAGCCAATTAGTTGACGTAATGCTAACGACAATCATTGGGGGAAGGGGAACCCGAGTGCAGGTGCCACTAGTCCTGGCGGGGATACGGAACTGCTGCCAGGCAGACACACTTTTTGAACCCGCCTGCAAATGGAAACATTTCAAGTTGCGCCATGACGACGACCTAAGCACTGAAAGAAAAATGATCCACTAAAGGCTTACCGAAATTTATATACCCTTGCAGATTACAAATACATTAAATGACCGAATCTCAAATTTGATGAAAATATGTTGAGAAACAACCGAGTTATTATACTTTCTATTATTTCGCTGATGTTCCTATGGCAGCTATAGAATATAGTCCTCCGATTTTCATGAAATTTAAACTGAAATTCTGGAATAATATTAAGTGACGAAATCTCAAGTTTGATGAAAATATGTTGAGAAACAGCGATTTTTTCTATTATTTCCATGATTGTTCCTATGGCAGCTATAAGATATAGTAGTCCGAGATTCATGAAATTTAATAAGAAATTCTAAATAAATAATAATTGGCTAAATATCGAATTTGGTGAGTATATGTTGAAAACTAACAAAGTTAAATATTTTTTTCAACAATTTTTTCGATCGTTCCTATGACAGCTATATGATATAGTCGTCCGATCCGGCCCGTTCCGACTTATGTAGGAGTGAGAGCATATAGAAGACTACCTGCAAAGTTTCATTCCGATAGCTTCAAAACTGAGGGACTAGTTTGCGTAAAATCGGACAGACGGATAGACGGACGGACAGACGGACATGGCTAGATCGACTCGGGTGTTGATGCTCCTTCACTGCGTTGCAAATTTCTGACTGAAATTATTATACCCTGCAGGGGAATAAAAATAAATATATAAACATTTTCTTCGCCTTTTGAATATCCAAATTTTAAGTGAGACGTTCTCCCTTAATTTTAATATTAATTAGTAATTTCTCCGTGTGCTTTTTTGCTACCTTAGACAGGTGATGGGCGGTGGCACCATCGAGCAGCTAATTAATACGCGCCGCTGCACCCCAGAAAAGAAGGTGAGCTGAAGGTGAGGTGCGGTGTACACACAAAAAGTGACACAGTAGTGGGCCTGGACCGGAAAAATAGAACCTGGCTCAAACTGTCAGCTTCCATCGCGACCTGTAATGAGCGTTCAGAGTTAATTGGCGTGCAAGAAGGCGGCAAGAAGGACGAAGCTAGAACGGAGCTTGGCTGGCAGACAAAAAAAAAAGGTAATGGGCAGCGCGGAAAACTTGACAAAATTTTATGCGTCTCAAAGACATTAATTAGGAGTAATTGCTGCGGCCTAATGAGCTTGTTTGTTGCTCGGTTGCCCACCACTCTGGGCCACCTTTTCAGTGTGGATTTATAACCCTTCAATGTAGCCACCTTTCCTAGTACCACTGCCATACGATATCCCTGGCCAATCAACTCATATTTCATGGCATGCCCGGCTGTCATTAGGCGCGAAAGGCAACGAATTGAAACGCGAAAAACAATCAAAACTTTTAATAAAAAGAAAACCAGCCAGAAGCACACAAACTCGGGGCCCAAAATCGAATAGGGAAACGACGACGACGCACATACAATCGTAGATATTCGTACTGCCTCGAGGGGTTTTCGAGCAAAGTTCTGGTATTCCCCTTCCACCTTCCCCCCACCTTCTCAATGGCTTTGTTTTTATGCGATTTCAATCAATGGCCCAGAAAAATAGCAACAACTCGAGGAACAATTCAGATATGGCTGCACTGAGGGAAAAAATGAGAAGAAAATGTTTTCTCTTAGGTATTTGTTAAGCTCACAACTAGGTAAGCTGGAAAATATCGATATAAGTATCGATATTTGCCTTAAAAACGATATATAAATCGATTTTTTAGCAATAAATATGAAATAGATATTTATTTTGATATCTATTTCATTTTATATTTATTTTTTCTTTTCAATTTAAAACTAATAATCGACAATCGATTTTCAGCACGATATATTTGTAGATATCAGACTTTTTACCTCGATAATAATTTTTTTTTAGCATATTTTCAGAAAATAACCCCCTTTTACAATTGAAAATATTTTAAATTTAATAAAAAATAAGTATAAAAATTATATAGAAGAAAGTTTCAAGTCTTATTCCTCTTTTTCTGTTAAAAATATAATAAAATCGATTCCCTTTTCTTTCAAGTGTACCCTTGTACCCGGAGTTTGGGTTAAAAGGTTGCAACAATTCGTAGCGGCGCCGCCTCAAATGACGCGCGAAATGAAATGAAAATTTCCCCCGAAGCCCTCCCACTACTGACTAGAACTAAAGTGTAACACTTGAATGTTGTTTGTGTTTCGATTTCTGCTTGTTGTTTTTTTCTTCTTTGCCAAGCGATTTTCATATTGAACTCTGACACGCAACATGCAAACGATACTACGATATATGCCATCGATATGGTTAGGGGAAGTGGGAATAATGAAATATGCCAACTTTGATGATGTGTCATATCGCACGATTGAAATGCTAGACGAAAGCGAAGAGGAGAACCAGCGCAGCTACCTATGTACCTACTTTGATTCATTAAAATATTTTGGTAATGCGACTTACTGAGGGGATGTGGCATTTATGCAATGCTCCTGCTGTTTCACCTGCTCCTTTTCCCTTTTTGACTGATGGCACAAAGACATGGGCGGTGGTGCCGCCATCGTAATTGAGTTCCCCTTGACAACAAAGCGGTTTATATGCCATAAATTGACTTTTATGTTGGCAATTGCTGGGCGAGAGACAGGTGAGCTGGGGATAGCTGGAGAATTGGTAGCGTTGACAACGACAACGTTACCTGCATATGCTTTGAATATGTGGAGCATCATCAATGAAGCAGGGACTGGGAGAGGGTGGAAAGCAGCTTATATGAAAACTAACGAACAGCTCAATGGCAGCTGTGACGCAAATAAATAGGCTATAAACAGCTGCGTTTTTATAAAGATGTTTCTTCAAATTAATGTAGAAACAAATTAAGGCAAATACCAAGGTTGTGTGTTTATTTATGAAATATTTAGCAAGATTACAATATTATTAAATGCCGTTTTTTATAACTTTTTGAGATAAGTTCAATGAATGTGTATACCAAATTTGGTAGCTCTAAGTTATATAGTTTTTGAGATAAAAATATTTAAAACAAGTTAATCAAAAGAACTAAAGGACAAACGAGCAAACGGTCACACTGGCAAGCCATAAAAAGCTAAAATAGAGTCCTCCCTCTTTGTAATTTATTACTACTTCAACAATATCCTTCTTAATAAGTGCTGCTTACTCAAAACAATTTTCTTTGGAATTTAAAATTTAGCTTCTTTCCCTCTTTGAAGCCCTTGTTTGACCCTCAGGATTTAAATTTGACTTTGCGACTTTCGCCCCAGACTAACTGCCCCATTAAAATGTTGTGTTGTTGGTTTTTTTTTGTGTGCCCCGCCCTAATGCTGCGAAATTTAATTTTAATATTCCTGCCTGCCTGGCAGCTTTCTCTGGTCATTTATTTCTTGGTCGGCGGCTTTTGTTTGGTTGGTGGCGGCGGCGAGTGCTTTTGACGTGGTCGTAATTACAAAAATTTTGTTGGGGCCGGTGAGCGGAGTCCGTCAAGTTGATGATGACACGCCTTCTAAAGCCCCTAGCCCCTAGGGGTCTTTTTTCTCGATCCCTAAAAAACCAAGAGAAACAAACCAGAATTTTTGCATTTGAAGCTGGTTTCTATCCTCCTCCGGCGATATGATGATGATGAAGATGATTTGGGAGCGGATGGCCAATGCAGCTAACCATAAATAGCGGTTATCGGAAATGGGGAAATCCCCTGCTCCTGCTCTCACTTCCTCTCTTTCCTCCCCCTTTTGATTCCGTGCAACACATACAAATGTGGAGCATTTATTTTAATCCTTGGCCAGGCCAGGCTAGGAGCTCAGCGAGGCAGGCAGGAAGTGATGGAAGCATGGGGACCACGGGGCGTATTAGTAATCGGCATTGGCATTCGCTGTGAAGAGCTGAAGCCGGAGCCAGAAGCGCCTGGGGAGCAACAAAGTTGCGGATTCATAACTCTTTCATTTGGCCATATCTGCACATTTTTTCCATGCTGAGACCAGCAGCAGCAGCACTCCCCTTCGATGCCTGGCCCTCCCTCTCTCTGTGAATCCTCGTAAAAAAAAGCGCGCCGAGATTGGCATTTGGCTTTCGTTGCCAATATCCTTGGCGTCCTTTACCCTCTCTCCCCCGCGAGCTCAGTTCATGGCTTGTGCTCTCTCTTGCCAAGGCATTCATCAAATTCAAGTCATGTTATCGCAGAAAATGAAACAAATTTTTGCAATTTGATTGCTATTCGTGTTGATGGCGTGAGCAAGGTGCACTGCAAGAAAGGGTTGTAGGGATTTTTCTGAAGAATTTTTAAGGGTTTTTTTGAGTTTTTAAGGGTAAAATAATTTGCAAATTGTTTGATATTTAATCATAGGAAAAATAGAAATTTTTAATTAAAAATTCGAATGATTTCTTTTGGAAAAATAATTTTTCTTATATATTTTAGAGTTTCAAACAAAGAAATATTATATAAAATATTGAATAAAATAAACATTTTGTTAAATAAATATAAATTCAGCTTATTTAGTTATTTTTTAATCCTTTCAATAATGGAAAATATATATTTTTAGGTTTTTAAAGCACTCACGAAAGCCTAAAATAATTACAAGTACATTTTCTGCTATTAAAATCCACAAAATATTAATTTAAACCCAATTTCTTGCTCTGTAACCCGCATTTGCTGAGGCAGCTGAGGGCGTGGCAGTTCATGGAGGAACCCGGAACCCAGAGACCGCCCTCCTATTAAATATGCATGCCTATAGAAGAGAGAAAGAGAGATGGGTCGTGATTTCTGCCAAGTTATGAACTCTCTCCTCCGCTTGCTTATGCGAAATTTTCATATTTTTTACGTGCCTAAACCTTCGATTGGTTAGCAGGTGAATGAATGATATTCCGCCATAGCCTTAATCATTTTCTTGGCCTGTTTTACATGTCTACCACGTGAGGGGGAGAAACCGTATATCCTTGGCCCGTATTTCACTGCCTCCGGGTTTGCCTTTTGTTGTTGTTTCAGTTGATTTCAAAAAGTTAATTTCGCACTTTATCATCGAGAACTGAAACGTACAAACTGAACTTTTTTTTCTGCTTTTCACAGCGGAAAAGGAAAAGGAAGCTGTTCCTGTCCTGACTCTGACTCTGACTCTGGGTGTGAATAAAGTAAAACAAATGAAAAGGCTTGGCGCCTCGCCGTCTTTCTTTGGCAACAATTGCATTGCGGTAAACAATATTTCTGTTATCTTTCCCAGGCGGTGTCGGTATACTTTACAGCTTCATTTCCGTGCCCATTTTTATTGTTTGGCTGAAAGAGGCAGCCAAGTGTTCAATGCACAACTTTTAGCGCAATTGTTAAAAGAATTAAAAGGAGAACAGAGGGTGGGGGACTGAAACAAAAGCCAGATATGGCTGCACGGAAACGGAAGGGAGCTCTGCCATAGACTCCGGTTAGAGTGGAGAGAACACACACAACGTGCTATATGTGCCGTGACGTGGCAAATGTAATGGAAAATGGTCACAGATATCCACCTCATCCCCAGCTCCTGGCCTGGCCAACTATCCTCCCCATGCGCTTATTTTTATGCAGCGTGAAACAACGACCCAAGCCTTGGCTCCAACAGCTATTTATATGTTTATATTCTCCACCAAAAGGGAGAGAGAGAACGAGCCCTGGCTATGATTTCTGTGCCAAGTGCGTACAACTGGGGAAAGGGACATTGGCTCTTACGTGGAGGAGCAGGAGGCATTCCCGGGACTAACAAGCGACGTTTATTGCCATAAAAGTTTACGACAAAAACTCATTTCCGTCACCAAAAGCAAAGGCAATAAATGTGAGGGACAGGAAGACACGGAAAAAAATATATTTTAAGGTTAGTAAAAGCCTAAAAAAAGTATTTTTAGTTCTTAAAAATGGTTCTAAACTTTTTCATTATTTTAAAAAAATTTTAATTTAGTTTTTTATACAATAATCACTGATCACTGATGGATTTCAATCGATAGTGCAAGATTTTCTTGCAAATAATTAGAGATAAAACGCACTATCGATAGAAATCCATCACTGATCAGTGATCAGCCAATGTTTATAATTATTTTTGAGTCACAAATATCGATTAATATCGATATTTTTCCTACTTTTAGATATTTTGACTTTCGATAGTTCACACTTAACGATATTTTCCCTATGTTTGTCCATATTATAGTCTTGACTTTCATTTATCAGTAATTCTTTTACATCTTTTAAGATAATTGATTTTTTGGGAATTTTAAAATATTAACATATCACAATTTTCGATATTTTATTAAAATTGTACATCAAATTGTGAGACCTTTTCTCGGAAAATATTTCCTAATAATCATATATGTTTCCTAAAAAACTCGAATTCCTTTATAAATATCCTAAAATATATCCCTATTTCCCATTTTAACAAGAATATATCTACACCCATAAGTAGGCCCAATTTTTCCCTGTCGATCCAACTTCTAGATCTTGGTGAAGACTCTCCGGCTTTTAGCTACACATGTCGCCAAAGTCGAAGTCACATCCGGAACGGAAGTGGAGCACTCAGTGGCAGCGGAAGAGACACAACTTGAGCCATTTGTCAGCTGGGTGACACTTGGCACCGAGCCTCCGGGCCCCCGGGGTCCATGCAAATGGGATCGGCTCAGGCTCATATAAAAATGCTAAAATAATAATAATAATTCGGTTGACATAGTCTTCATCTCCCCCTCCACCGCCTCCGGTGAACAGCAAAGATGCCGAGAAGCAATTTAATTATGCAGATAGTCTTGCCGGGAATTACCTGGCCGGCAGCTGGAACAGGAAGAGGAACAGGAAGCCGGAGCCATTGCTCATTAGTGTCAATCTATTTAGCATAAATTTCAATTAAAGCAATATCCTGCAGCCCAGGGACACGACACGATGAAGCCGACTTAGGACACTTTCTTAGAAAAATACCCACGGCCAGAGGAAAGAGTGAGGAGAAGAAAAAACAAGCGACAGGCAGGCGAAGGATGCAAAATTATGGCGCCCGCTGTTGTCATCGCTCCTCCTGCGTCGTCTCATATTTCAGGCGAAACTCATTAAAATGCAAAATGAGAGGAAAATATATTGGAAAACTCAGCGAGGAAAGGTTAAAGCTGCGCCAGCTTGAAGTCGGAAGGCGCCACCGAGTGGCAATCATTGACCAGGAAGCAACAACCACTGCCGCGGCGGCGGTAAATGTACTCTGCTTACAAATCCCAGATCCTAGATCCCAAATCCCGGCTAAGAAATGTACTCTCCACACTCGACAGTCGGCAGTTGGTTTGGTTTTTTTGTTGAAGTTTTGTGAGGAGAAAATAAAAAAGGAAGGAAAATAGCTGTGATGCAAATCGACCTGGGAAATACTCTAAAATTTGTTTTTGAAAGAAATTAACACAGAAAGGTGCAATACATATATAATCTCACATTGAAAATACCCTCATTTTCGAAAGATTTCCCTGCGATCGTGGCAACTTTTTCAGACAAATCGCAATGCCCTTCGGAATGGAACAGTAATCGTCATAAGCCTTTCAGCCTCAGACTCCTCCGGACTCTGCCCGTTATGAGCATGTTGCAATATTTCCGCACAGCTTACGTGCCACAAAAACACACACACACAGCCACAGGACACGCACTAAAGGATGCCACAGGAGGAGGAAGGGCGCTTAGGAACTGACAGTTTTGTAAATATGTGTGTGTGTGTGTGTGCCATGATTCCTGCAAAGGAAGAAGAAAAACTCCTCCATCCACTACCCGCAAGCGGAAGGAAACAGTTAATACTTCTGTCTGTTATGCGCTTACTTCCTGTCTCCATTAAAAGTCATTCTTTTGGATAATCCTTTTGGCAACATTATGGCAAGTATTAAAAACTTTTTTCCACTAGCCCAGTGGAGTGAGTTTTCCCCCTTGGTTGCCCCTTATCCCGGGTATTATTACCTAGCGAAAAGTTTTGCAGATTCTTCTGCTGTTGTGGCCAGGATTTGGATTTGTTGTGCTCCCGTTGCTCGGTGTTCTGTGTTCTGAGCTTTCTTTTTTTACTGTTTCTTTTTGTGGAGTGGGATTTGGTGGTCCAGAAGCTGGGTCTGGGTCTGGTCCTGGTCTGGCTCTCTGCTGCAGGGCATTCCATTCATACGTGGAGACTGCCCTTCGCTTGGTGGCCATAAATATTTTCGTGTAATAGAAAATGTTTTGCAAGTGTGCCTGGGTAATTTTTTTTTCTTGCCCCTCTTTGGCTTGATTACCGCGCCAGCGAAAAATTCCACAAAAGTTTTAATCGAAAAAAAAAGAAATAAAAACAAGAGGAAAAGAAGAAATAACAGGGAACAAGAATTCCCCCGCTAATGGTATTCAATTCCGGAATAGTTGCAAGGCATTTATCATCATCAGCGGGCATATTGAATATTTGAATTTAGCCTTAGCTTCTAGCCTCTGCCTTTGCCAAATGAATATTAACGGTTCTTGTGGGTGTGAATTATTCAAATTTTGGGAGCCTAAAAAGGTGGCAAGAGCGACTAAAACACAAAACGTGTTCGGCATCATCAAAATCCTTTGAGCAAACATTGCGGCAAAAGGCTAAAATGACACCAGCGGCCATATTGTTGCTACCATGTTGGGTTTTGCCAGTTCCAGTTCGAGTTCCACCTCCTCCGGCCATTAGGAGTATGCTCGACTGAATGCTGAACGCTCGATGCCTCTGCTACCTTTTATGCAAATCCCCAAAAAAAAAAGAAACCCCTCTGTTGCCTTGAAAAATTGACACCTCATCGCTTTTCAATGGAGCTGGAACCCAACCTGGCGGCGGCTGATTGAACCGTGTCCGACTTTAATGGGGTTACTTTTATCCCCCAGGGAGCTAATCGCTGGTTGCTTTCGAAAAAGGTTGTCCTTCTGGTTAAAACGAAGGGTTTTTTTTTTCAAGAAGGAAAAGGTATAGAAAAGGCCTGGGGTCTTAGAGATTTATTCTTATTTGTTGTGAGGTTTTTAATGTGAGTTTTGGTTGTGGGAAAATGGTGACAAAATGTGGAATTTTTATGTATTTTAAAAGGGTTTAAAAACGTTTTATAAAGTATTTCTTAATAACTCACTTTTTAAAGTTTTAGTGGTGAGAAAATATTGAAGTTTTATGTATTTAAAAACATTTAATAAATTATTTCTTTAAAGCTCACTTTTTAAAGTAATACATTTTAAGATTTCTTTGATATATTTATCTATATATTTTTTCCCATTTTCCAACAGGTGCCCAGCAGCTGACTAAGCTTTTCCCCCAACAGCTGTTCATGTTTCTTCGTTCTCCATTGACCGACCACCTTCGATCTCCAATATCGCAAAGAGCTTTCCTCAGTTACCGTGGACTTGCCAGCGCCATCGTATTTCCCGCATGAAAAACGAAATATTTTCAAAAATAGCTCAACGCCGCTGGCCACAAATTCTTAACTCAAAAATTCCAGGGCAAAGGCAGCCAGCCAACCAACCAACCAGGCAACCAGGCAGGCAGGCATGTGGCATCGCATAGTTGTGCTTAGCTGCATGTGGAGTGCGTTTTTCGTTGCCCACAGCCAAGAGCAACAAATCAACATTGGTAAGAGACAGTTCCGTATTTCCCTCTCAGTTTTTCCCAACCCATTTTCCCTAAAGGTGCCTTTTTCTATGACGATGAGCTGGAGCTGGAAAAGGAGTTCCTGGAGGTGATCAATGCCATCAACGGTCCCGAATCAGAGCAAACCCTGCGCTTCATTCCTTTGATAAAACGTTTAAAGCCTGAGGATGGCAGTGTCATCATGCAGGAGCAGGGTTTGTATTTAATATTTTCTGGGAACTAACTTAAAATTTTGAATGAAAATTCTGTGAGATTTTTTAGCCTGCGATCTGGTGGATAATGGTGTCGCGGCTATTTTTGGACCAAGTTCAAAGGCGGCAAGCGGTAAGTGTGGAGGGAACAGTTTTTTTTTGTATAGAAAATGCAAGCAAAATAGAACGAAAAAAAAGCTTTTTTCTAAAGGAACTTTTCGGAAATTCTCTGTTTGTCAACAAAGCGAATGAGTGATATTTTCTCTCTCTCTCTCTTCTTGATTTTTCCCTTAGATATTATAGCTTTGGTTTGCAATAATACTGGCATTCCCCACATTGAATTCGATGTGGCGGACGAGGAGCACTTAGAGGAGAGACCCAACCATCAAATGACTTTGAATTTGTATCCCTCTCAGGTGATACTCTCCAAGGCCTATGCAGATATTGTCCAAAACTTTGGCTGGCGCAAGTTTACCATTGTTTATGATGCAGATGATGGTAGGCCTGAATTTTTAAAGATTTTTCTTCTTAAAATATAATCTCCTTTTAAAATATTTCCCAGTCAAGGCAGCCGCTCGCTTGCAGGATCTTCTGCAGCTGCGTGAGGTTCACAATGAAGTTGTAAGGGTAAGAAAGTTCCAAAAGGACGACGACTATCGGGTTATGTGGAAGAGCATCAGAGGAGAAAGAAGAATAGTGCTGGACTGTCCTCCTGGAATGCTAGTAGAGCTCTTGAATGCCTCCTCAGAGTTTGGTTTGACGGGGCAGTTTAATGTGAGTTTTTCTTATAGAAAATCAAAGTTTTCCTCTCGAAAAATTACACTAAAAATAATTTATTAATCAAATTCCCCACAGCACATTTTCCTTACCAATCTGGATACCTATACCGATCATTTGGAGGAACTTTCGGCAGACAATGAGACCTTTGCTGTGAATATAACAGCAGCTAGGCTTTTGCTTAATCCTGAACCTCCACCAGTGAGTTTATTACTGAATTTTAGGTACTATATAAACTATATCTCTTGATTAGTACTCCCAGCCCTATGGCTATGTCATTCAAAAGGACGACATTGTCTATGAGAGCAACGAATCGCCGCGCACTTTACTTCATGACCTCATCCATGATGCCCTACATCTTTTTGAGCAATCCTGGCGTAATGCCAGCTTTTTTTACCCCGACCGGATGGCAGTGCCACGCATAACCTGTGACTTTGCCTCCTCCGGAGGTCGCACCTGGGCCATGGGTCGCTATCTCACACGGCTCATGAAAGGGGTGAGTTTATAGATTCAGTCAGGGGTTGAGGAATATCCGAAATAATTGCCTTTACAGACTTCCGGCGTGAACAGCACCAACTTCCGCACAACCAGCCTGCAGTTCGATGACGAGGGTCAGCGTATAACCTTTAACATTGAGGTCTATGATCCCCTTGATGGCATAGGCATTGCTGTGTGGGATCCCAGGGGTCAGATAACACAGCTAAATGTAGACGCCAAGGTTCAGAAAAAGATCATCTATCGTGTGGCTACGAGAATAGGACCACCTTACTTCTCCTACAATGACACTGCCGTGGAGTTAAATATGACAGGAAATGCGCAATATCAAGGCTATGCCGTGGATCTCATTGATGCCATTGCCCAGGAAATGGGCTTTGAATATCAATTTATTCCAGTGGCAGATCAGCAATACGGCAAGTTGGATAAGGATACCAAACAGTGGAATGGTATTATTGGAGAGATTATAAATAATGTAAGAAAAAGTAGTATATTTCCTATATAAAGTTTCTTAATCTATGGATCTCCCAAGGATGCCCACATGGGAATTTGTGATTTGACCATCACTCAAGCTCGAAAAACTGCTGTGGATTTTACGGTGCCCTTCATGCAGCTGGGCGTTAGTATTCTGGCCTATAAAAGTCCTCATGTGGAGAAGCCTTTGGATGCCTATTTGGCGCCCTTTGGCGGTGAAGTTTGGATTTGGATCTTGATCTCGGTGTTTGTGGTTACCTTCCTCAAGACAATTGTGGCTCGAATTGCCAAGATGGAGTGGGAGAACCCACATCCTTGCAATCGAGATCCCGAGGTGCTGGAAAACTCTTGGGATATACACAATACAGGCTGGCTAACGGTGGCCTCTATAATGACAGCTGGTTGCGATATTCTGCCAAGGAGTCCACAGGTAAGAGTTGATATAAAATTAAGAAATTAAATGAAATACAAATGAAACTTTTATATTTTTAAGGTACGCATGTTCGAGGCCACCTGGTGGATTTTTGCCATTATTATAGCCAACTCTTACACCGCCAATTTGGCTGCCTTTTTGACCAGTTCCAAAATGGAGGGCAGCATTGCCAACCTCAAGGATTTGAGTGGTCAAAAGAAAGTTAAATTTGGCACCATTTATGGTGGAAGCACCTACAATCTCTTGGCTGATTCCAATGAGACTGTCTATCGTCTGGCCTTTAACCTGATGAACAATGACGATCCTTCGGCCTACACCAAGGATAATCAAGAGGGCGTGGACCGTGTTCAAAAGAATCGCGGTGATTACATGTTTCTCATGGAGACAACCACCTTGGAGTATCATCGTGAACTGCACTGTGATCTTCGTTCTGTTGGCGAGAAGTTTGGGGAGAAGCATTATGCCATTGCAGTGCCTTTTGGTGCGGAATATAGATCTAACTTGAGTGTGGCCATTCTGAGGCTGAGTGAGCGTGGGCATCTCTATGATCTCAAGCAGAAATGGTGGAAGAATCCGAATGCCAGTTGCTTTGAGGAACCAGATCCCGATGCCACACCAGACATGACCTTTGAGGAGTTGAGGGGCATCTTTTACACTCTCTATGTGGGTATTCTGATAGCCTTTCTCATAGGCATCACTGAGTTTTTGGTCTATGTGCAGCAGGTGGCCTTGGAGGAGAGGGTGAGGCTTTAAAATTTATTTAAAATGTGATGGGGTTTACTTATAACTTCTCCTTCTTCCCAGCTCACCTTTAAGGCTGCCTTTAACAAGGAAATCAGGTTTGTTCTCTGCGTTTGGAATAACAAAAAACCTATTGTGGCTGGCACTCCTGTCTCCAGCCTTCGCACAACTCCCCGGAGATCCATTGACAAGTCTTTGGAACGAACTCCCAAATCAAATCGTCGCATTGTCATTGGACGCTCTTCAGAGGAGATGCGAGAAATGGCTCAGGGATCGGTTTCAGGCTCAGGTTCTGGCTCCTCGTCGCCCACCAATGACAACACCCGGCAGAAGCAAGAGGAGGCTCGTGTTTAAGCCAAGTTGAGTTTTTAACCAGAAAAAAGTGTATTTAAAATGTATAAAAAAACTTTCTTTAACTAAATTCATTTTATATACAACTCCCAGCATTTTGATTGATTTTTATAGCTCCCAATCATCCCTTTTCGTTATCAATTTGTAGCTTCCTTAAGCTTGAAATTACTCTGCTCTCTCTTCAGACTGAAACTGGGGTCCTGTTGCTGTTCTGTCGTTGCAACCCGCAGGGCAATCCGAGATGTCGATGCTGGAAGTTAGTGCACGCCTCGCTGGCGTGAATCCTTTTCCCAACAGCCACAGCCTTCGCTCATCCTTGAGCACCGTTTTCCCGTTTATATTGTTGGCGAGGCTGCTGTCTCAGCTTGTCAATTGCGTTATTGGAGCTTATTGACATTTTATATCCGGCAACTGACGAACCGCGCTGCTTCTGCTGCTGCTGCTGCTGCTACCCCATCGCGAAAATTATTTAAGCAGCTGCAGGCGAGTTGAGCAACAGGAGCAGGAGCAGGAACAGGAATCGTAGCAAAAGGAGCAAAGTACCAAGGAAGTCCTGCTGGGTGATTGCCGTGTTTCGTGTTGGATGGCCTTTGGCCTTTGTTGGTTTGTGTAAAATGAGCAGCAATGACAACGACAGCGACAGTTTCAGCAGCAGCAGCAGCATTTGAGCGAAAAAACAACAACCAGAGGAAAATGACAACTCAAAATATATGGGAGAAGGCAAAACACTGAGAAAATTAAGGGGATTTTGCCTGGGAAAAATATTTTAGGGTAAAAAGAATGCTTGTAAAAGATTTATAAAATTTTATAGATTTTTTAGAGCTGAAATTTCACAGGTAAACGTACTTTTTAGAGTTTTGGAGGCTATAATCCAGTTGTATGATTTTTTATTAAATTCCCCACTATAAAACGCTATAATTCCCAACTAGTTCAGGAATTCTAACCTAAATTCAGAGCTAAAGGTACTTCTCAGAGTTTTGGAGGCTATAATTTCCATTTTTATGAGTTTTTATTTAATTTCTAACAAAAACTAAGGCTTAAATCCAACTTTAATTAATTTCCCCTCTATAAAACGCTATAGTTCCCAACTAGTTCAAGCATTCTAATCTAAATTTAATTCTTTAATAAATTTGTAAACAAAATCAAGGCATATACCTTAGCTATTTGTAATTTTTCTTTACTTTTAAATTATTTCCTTGCAGATTTCCTATTTATAAAAAAATTCTTATTGCAATTTTCCTAAATTTTCCCCTATTTTTCTCTCTGTGCATTTGTATCTAGAGGGTCGCATCCTCCTCACAGATCGCATTGCATTCCATTCCATTCCGTGGCGAGTGTCATTTGCTAGCTGTTTGTTTGTCTCCTTCTCCGCAGAGCTCTGTGTGTGTTCAATTTTTAATTATTTTGTAGTGAAGTGGCCTCAACATCGACTGCCGTGCGACGTGAGCCATTCGAGAAGGGGGACCTCTATTGGGATGAGAAAGTGGGTGTCCACTATAGTAAAAAGTCTCCAAACAGAGTCGCTGAATGTCTCCTCAACCCGGTGAAATCCAACACACCTGTTGCCCTAACCAACATGCGCAGTAGCTGCCTTTAAGCCGAAATCCACCACCGATGGCCAATGGCTGAGGACGAGCCACAAGGCGACAAGTTCCACAGGCCACGAAGGCCTCCATTTTTCGGGGGGCGGGGACGCGGCAGGACGAGTCTTATACGGCGGCCTTGTCATTTGCTAATGCCACGCACGTAAGCAATTTCCGCACGAAAGCGCATTCCTTGAGCCTTTAATGTACTTTTTGATGTTAACAAATTTTTCGAACATTTGTTGTTGACTGAAACAGGGTGCTAGAGGGGGAAAAGGATTCATGAACTGAATCTTAAGTTGCTTTTGCGGTTTGGCTGGGATTCCCTTTGCCTGGGGATTGTTGGGTGTGAGTGATTAGAGTCGCATAAACAAATTAATAAGTGGCAGAAATCCCAAATCCCGTATCCCGATTCCTGATTCCCACAAAATCCGTTGCTGCCCTGCAATCAACACCTCCCTGTCCCGGTTGTAAATTGAGCAATTTTCCACTTGGGAAAATTTATGAGCTGACGCTGGGGCTGCGCCTTTGGTGTAAATTTTGTGTCTGGCAATCGCTAGACAAGCAATTCGACGGCACACATGGACTTGGGCTGCGGCGGATATGGACTGCGGTTGGACTTTCTTTCTGCACTTCCTGCAGCACTCTTCCTTGAGCAAATTGAAATTCTTGTGGCCGCACAAAGCACGAAGGACCTCTATTAGCTGGTATAAATCTTTCTAGCATGAGGCTAACTTGTTTGGGAAATTGCTGGCAACATTTTTAATTAACAGGCAGGCAAGGCACAGCCGTTGGGATATATTGTTGCAACCAGGACTTGGCAGGTGACTTGGGTATAATTTTTATACCCTGTAACAAAGGTACAAAGGTATTATAATTTTTTGCGAGTGCGATTTTCTGTAACAGGCAGAAGGAGGCGTGGCAGACCCCCAAAAGTTACCTAAATATTGGTCAGGACCTCTTAAGGAGTCGATATAGCCATGTCCGTCTGTCTGTCCGTCCGTCCGTCCATCCCTCTATCTGTCCGTCCGTCCGTCCGTCCGTCCGTCCGTCTGTCTGTATGAACGCCTAGATCTCGAAGACTATAAGAGCTAGAGACACAAAAATTTTTATTTAGACTTCTTATATCTGCACGCAGATCAAGTTTGTTCTAAATTTTTGCTGCTCCCCTTTTTTGGGAAGCTATTTGAAAAAAAAGTATATCTCCTAAATTTATAAAGTATGGTAAACCATATTCACAACCTTCTTGTATTTTATCAAAATACACGGATTGTCGAAATTTCATTACGATCGTGCCATAAATATCGGAGATATAGGCTTTTTACTTTTTACATATTATGTATACAAGAGGGCTCACATTCTTTGCCAGAGCTATTTTTAGAAAGTTCGTTAGAGTAATTGCAAGTTGCCTCGAATTCAATTCACGGGGAGCGGTTTAGGGTACAGGGAATTCTACTGTCGGGACACCCGACTATATGTCCATCTTGTTATATGTGTAAAGTCAATTAAAAATTAAATGTTCAGCAGGGGAAACCTGGTAATTAGGATACTATCTTTGATTACCAACTTTAAGAGTTACAAATTGACGCAAGTCCTGTCCTCGCTTCCGCTGAAAACCGCAGAAACCGATTAATCCAGACCGCAGGAAGAGGCCAGACTGAATGTAACTCCAATTCCAATTCTCCTTAAACTCTGCATGTGTGTGTGCGGTCAGTTGGGTGCGTGTGTGTCCTGCCAGCAGGTCCTGTTGTCCTGCAGCCCTGTTTGTTTGTTTGTTTATTTGCAAGCTGCAAGCTTGGCATCTTGGCTGTCCTAGGAAAGGAGCTGCCACTGTTCTTGGCCAGCTTTTCGCATCTTTGTTTATTTTGCGCCAAGTGGCCAGCAGAGTGTGTGCCCAGTGTGTCCTGTGAGTGTCCTGTGTGCGTGTTTGGTGGACAAATAAAACACAGTTATGCAAATGATGTTAGCAAACATTAACCTCCACCTTAACTGCTCATAAATTCCAGCATTTTGCCGCAGAATTTTCAATTTTCCGCACAATTGAAGTTTGAGCTTTTCGCGTAAACAATTTTCACAAATTTCACATTTAAAAGGGAAAAGGAATAAGGTAAAAATTGCAGACAAAAGCCCTGCCTGAGAGAGCTAAGAGCTAAGAGCAAAGAACAAACAGCAGCGAAACCGCAAGAAGCGGAAGCGGAAACGCGTCACACAATGTCGATGCTCCTCGAACTCGCACTTTCACATCCTTTGCTAGCTTCGCTCCTTGCTCTCGCGCGCTATTAGATATTTATTTCTGCGGATGTTTGCCCGTGTGTCCTTCTTCCTTTTTCTCTGCTCTGGCATACACAGACATATTTGCACATGTTTCGCATTTGTATTCCATGCGTTATTGAGCTGAAAATTGATGCACATTACTTACTCTATTGAATTACACATTAGCCAGGACCTTCGATAGAGAGAGAGAGGGAGAAAAGGAGAGCTGTGCTGCACCGAGCAAAAAGGATAAACCTTCTTTAATTGCAATGATTTTTAGGGGATTTTTTATGGGTAATTGTGGGGGAGTTTTGTGTTTTTTTAGGGGGAATTTAGTAATGATTTTATTTGAAGGATTTATTGAGGGGGAGAAAAGCATGAAAATCATTAGATTTTCTTAAGAATTTGTATATTAATTTAGGGAAATTATTTGGCATTTTTCGGGGTTTATTTTGAGAGCTTTTAATAAACAAATTCGCTTAGGAAATACTAATTAATTTTTTAAATATTAAAAACTATATTTTTACATAGAATTTGAGTAACTTTTTACAGGTTTTAAAGATTTTGGAGTTAAGAATTAGTTAAAATTAGTTTAGAATCTGTTTTTAACGTTTATCTTCTAGAAAATTTCATTTATTTTATATTTTGTATTAAAGATTCTAGCAGAAAATAAAATATATATTTATTTTATTCAAAATTCTTCTTGTTTTTAGCTTCCTAATTTTTTTTCTATCAAATTCAAGCTCTAACTTCTATTTTAATTCATTTTATTACAAATTAAACTCAGTTTCAACTCCATTTCTCGCTCTCTGTCTCTCACAATGCCTTGCACTCCTCGTTTGGCCAATAAATAATTTGAAAATAACAAAATAACAGAGTGAAAAACAAAGGACATGCCGCCAAACGTCACCCCGGGGTGCTCAACCCTCCACCCCCCTTTCCTTTTCCTGCTGCATCCCTGCTGTCCACATAGATGCATCGATAGCAACTTTTCCTTTTCACCCAAACCACCCCTCCTTCCATGTGAATTATGCATGTGAGTAAGTACGAGGATGTGCGAAGGGGGTTTCCCCCTTCTGCCGCTGCAGGGGGACCCATAAATTGTACAACTAAATACAATTTATTTCTCGTCGTCGCTGGGTGACCCGTGACCCTTCGAAGGCGGCGTTATTTATTCCCTGCTCTTAGCATTTTTCCAGTTGTTTTTCTTTTTTTTATTGGTTTTCCCAGAAAGCCGTGCATCTTCGATACAAAATTTATGCGGTTTTAAATAGTTTACGAAATGCAATTGCAAATGTCTGCAATGATTGTGGCAGGAAAATTGAAAATCAGGGAGTTAAGTTGAAAGTAATGTAATTTCTTACCTTTGGGTGGGTTTAATTTAAGTGATTTTAGGTTGATAAATAAGTTTTCAATATTTTTAAATTAAATTTATATTTTTTTAGCACCACAAACTTTTTCTTTAATTTTATAGAATTTATTTACCATTTTTTTATTAAAATTTAAATAAATTCCAAAATTAAATCGAATTTCTCATCATGTTACGTTAAGATTAGCAGCTCTGTTGACTTTCTTAACATTCCCATGTTAAGTTTTTTGTTGTCTTCTATTAACTTAACAGCTCTTGGCTATTTTAACCGTTTCGTTGCAGAAACTGTGCTACTGTTAGTTCTCTCTCCTGTCTGTAAATAACATCTGCTCAAACCGTTTCTAACAGTGCACTGCAGTGCTGTTACTGGTTAAGGCTTCTTGTCTGTAAATGGCAATTGCTTAAACAGTTTCTAACAGTTCTGTTAATGCTTAAAAGAACCTTTTGAAAAGAACCAAAACAGAGACTTTACATTGACATGGCTCACATATCCAACGGATAACTTTTTATGGCACTGTTTGTGCCGGCTTGTATGGCAAATTTCACCCCTTATGTTCTTTAACAGAGATGTTAGGAACAACATAAAGCGGATAATTGTTATATTTAAAGAATTATTTACATTTTGAGATATAAAATTTTCTTTGTCATTTTAAATTGGGGTGAAATGAAAGAATATATCATACATTAATTTAAATTCATCTTAGAAATTTCTAATAAATAAAAATTTTTAGTTATTATATAAATTTTAATATTTTGTATCCTTCACATTTTTCCAATGTTCAGTTGACCTTTTAATCCTTTGATTTTGTTTTTAATATTTTTTCTGACTATTTAAAATATATTAATTTAAACGTTATCCTAATTTTTTTTATTATAAAATAATAATAATAATAATTTCTCTGACTATGTAATATATTTATCCTAAAGATTATAAATTATTACTATTATAAATAATAAATTCTTAATCAAAATAAAAAACAAATATATAAATATAAAATATATATTAAATATATTTTGCTTTCTCCAAGTTTTCTTTTTTTTCCATTTAAAAAATCTCATAACTTATATCCAATTTTCTTCTATATTTTCCCTTAGTTGTTAACCATTTTCCGGCTAACAGAAAACTGTTGCATTCGCTCCCCCGCCTACGCTGCACCGTGTGCCTCTCGGAAAGTAACCATTAACTGCGACTGGCAAACAACTCAATTGCCACGAACCTCGAAACGTAGTCCTGCTGTTGCTAGTCCTGTGACGAATTCACCACTCGCAGGACTCACACAGGAATCACAGTACTCGGAGCGCACTCGGAGCACAAAAACCGAGCTCACTCGGAGATCCCTTGAAATGACTTCCCGAGGACCTGGTCTCGTATATAACAACGAGTGCGCCAACTGGCCGACGCCAGTCTTCGTTTTGCCTCCGAGTCGTGCGGTCAGCAGCTGAAACTGGGTAACAGGGATTTTTTGTCAACCTGGCCAAGCAGGCAGGTCGCGATGCGACGCCTCAGACTGCACTTCGCTTCGTTTTAGTACTGACAAATATATAATATATATATATCTCCCACTCGATAGAGGGATATATTATATATAGCAAAGATATAGATATTCTGAATTAACCCAAGATTGCATACGCTTTAAAATTGGGTCTCTTAAAGCGACTTTCGTGCGCTCGTTTTACGTTTTCCGTTTCCCGTTTTCAGTTTTTGTTTTCGTGTCGCGCGTATACGCGTCTGTGTCGCAGTATCTGTGAGTGTTGTTGTGTTAAAGTGTGTGTGTGTGTGTGTGTGCGGGCGGTCGGTCGGTGTGTGCGTGTGCACTGTGGCCGCTCTCGGGGCAAAAATCGGGATACATTTCCTGGAGGAGCCAGCATCAGGGGCGACACATAGCAGGCAAGTTCCATGAAAACCCCAAAAAATAAAAAAAAATAAAAATAGTAAAAATTCCAAGAAAAAGGAGACAATCCTTGCGGTCTCTGCGGCAAATCGCAATGCATTTCGTGCACTGTCTCCATGCCAGGCTCAAAGTCATCTTCTCCTGGCGGTGACTTTCTTCTTCGTTCCCCCATGACTTTTGTTTGGCTAACTTTCCCCCTGACTTTTCGTGTTTTTTCCGGGTTTTATATGCTGGGTGATGACTCCTGCTCTTGAGGTTTCATCTATTTGTTACTCCGGTTTCCGGTTGGGAAATCTCTGGAAGAGCTTTAATTCTTTCCTAACTTGTTCCTTGAGGCTTTGGGAGATAATGCGAGGGAAGCAAATTGTAGTAATTTCAGGGATTATCGGCAGAAGTCAAGGGGTTTTTGGAGATTATCTTAGATTTCTAATCATAAACATCGATAAACATTTATAAATTAAAAGGAAAACTTAATTTTCTGTTTAATAAATCAGGCAATAAATAAAATATTAAGAAAAAGCAATATTATTTAAGGATTATTTCCTTTTACTATTTTGTTTCTCAGTTTCTTTTCTCTGAAAAACCACCAAAAACATCTTAAAACATGTTAAAATAAACGTAAAACTTAATAAATAAATTAAAAATAATAATAGAAAGGAAAACAATACGGTGTGATTATATTATTAAAGGATTTTTGCCTTTTATTAGTTTGTTGCTTAATCTATTTTCCCAAAAAACCATAAACATTTCTTAGAATTAAATTAAACTAAAAACTAAATTTTCTACAAACAATTTAGGTTAATATTTTTCCTAATAACAACCATTCAACCCCGAAAAAACCCCTAAAATTCCCCTAGAATTCCGTTTTAAAGTCATTAAACATTTTGACGAGTCAATTATCAAGGCAAAAAACCCTATTATTTTCTTTGTGAAATCTTTTAATAGTCAATTTGGGCAGACATAATGGAATTTGTGCATTAAATGCACTCTCTTTTCCTCTGCAGCATCAATTATTTATTTATGTGTGCGAGTTTGTGTGTGAAATTCTACCAGGAAAACTCTCTCTCTTTCTCTATGGCCAACTTGTTTTTCCACGTTTTGCACCTTGAATTTTGGCTTCACGCTTCAAGTGAATGTGCGTGCGCCAGTTTATGGAATTTTCTATGCAAATGTTTCCACAATTGAAATTAGATTTCGTCGTCTGTGAATGGTGAACAGTGAACAGCGCGAGTGCCAAAAATCCAAAAATCGGTATATGGGGTTAAGGTTAAAGGCAGCGCGGATTTTGTTATTGTTTTCCCAGGCTTCCCGCCTTTGCCGAGCCGGGGATCTGCCATATGCGGCAGCCGCAAAACTTTTGAATTTTTAAGTGGCAATCCGTGTAGCCGCCGCCGCAGCCGCTTCCTGCCTGTATCTGTGTATCTGTGTATCTGTATCCTGAACCCGCAGCAGCTGTAGCTGTAGCTGTAGCTGTATCCTTGGGAGTCAGCCAGTCAGCTGGGCCCCGAAAAGAAAGGCAAGCCAGCAAGCAGATTGTAGACATAACTTTTTTGTTTAAGCCCCCAGCAGCCTTGGTGGTATTTATTTAATTTTTAATTCAACAGAGAAAGAAAAGAATTAAGTAAGTTTAATGCCAGTTAAATTTAAGTCGGATTTAAATGGCTCAAAAGTGGAAATACAGAAATGTCAAATATTTCTTTTGCTAAGCAGAGCTTAAATTTAATAGGAAATCTATTTTATTTATTTATTCAGTGCATTTATTTATATATATCTTAAATAAAGAAAAATGCTTGGTTTATTAGGGTCTTATAACTTTTATTCTGTGAAAAAATATACATTTTATTAATTTTTCCTGAAAAAACATATTTAAAATAAGCACCAACTTTTGCTTTAATTTATTTATAAAAATATATATTTGATAAACAAAATTCTAAGCTTTAGCTCATTTAAATTTCTGCCTATTCAGCTATTATTTAAATTTATTTCCCCCACTTTTTTCATTATTTCTGTCACAACAAAACAGAAAAAAATGAAAACCCCATCAAATATTCAGCCCAAAATAGCTGAAAATATTTTAAAAATATTTCTTGGCTTCTCTTAACTTTAAAGCAGCATTTTTTCGGTGTAGAAAAACTTAAATGAATTCTGTGTGCCCCCGCAAGTGCCAATAATGAGTCGAAATTCCTGTGTAATCTGCCTTCAGCTGTTAGCTCTCGCCTTTTGGGCGAAATAATCCCAGAATAACCCCCAGAAAGTTGGCCAAAACTGTCCGAGATTTAAGTGAATATATGTGAGTGAGTGGAGGAGGAATGAATGCGGGACACTGGCGACATGCAAATTAGTTTGCTGGCAAATGAATAAAGTGAAGTGAATGAGTAGAATTATTGTGCGGAATGTGTAGGAATTCAATTAGCAGCAGGACGACGACTCCCTGAAAAGTGCCAAGTTTTTGCTTAGAAAAGTTTTTCCCATACTTTTCTTTCTTTTTTTTTGTGACAGCCATAAATAAATTATTTTCATGTAATTCGCTTTGGCAATAATTAAACAAATGAGAGATTTTGTGGAAGATTTGAATAAATTTGCAGAGGGAAATGTTCGGTGTTTTGTAGGAATTTAGAGGCCTCATCAATTACTGTGAGGGATTTGGGTATTACAGGGGTTTCTTTTAGGAAAATGCTTAACAAATTCAATTGAAATAATAGAAATAAAGAATATTCTTGGATTAGACTCACCAAAAGATTTCAAGAAGAGGCAAATACCTGAAAGAAATATATAAAAAATAAACATTATAATAATAATTGAAAGAAAGATATAAAAAATAAACAATATAATAACAATTGAAAGAAAGATACAAAAAATAAACGATATAATAACAATTTAGGAATATTATGAATATAATATGAGTATGTTTTTAGGGTTTTAAGGTCTCATAAAGAAAATTCTTTAATTAGACTTAGAATAAACTGAAATTCTGACATTAAACTTGTAACTAAAATCCTTTAAGATACTTTCTTTCTGTAAAAATATGCATTTAATAAATATAACAAAGTATAACATTGATATCATAATTATTTCCAATATCTTAAATCCCCAAATAATCCTTTTGTTTCACAGTTACAATTATGAACCCCTTTTCTAACAAACTTCTCTTGAATTTTACAAGCTAATATGGCTCAATTAGTAGCATAATTTCTGAATTAAAGTGCCACAGTTACTACCGATACACAACTCCTTTTCTTCGATTTCAATTTGTGCAGGAAAATACCTCAGAAATGTGGTAAATACAAAATTACAGGCAGGCAGGCAGTCAGGCAGCAAGTTCAATGTGGAACTTTCGATTTTGGACCAGTTTATGGTGTTCGTTCGTATCGATGAAACGGAAGAGAGCATCGTCAGCTCATTCCTAGTTCCAGCAAGTTGGTAGTAAAAGTGCAACTTTGTCTGCAGCTGCAGTAAATATGCAAAACTCTTGCTACACACATACACAGGGTCCTGGGTCCTGGCTAGAATTTGCTTTTTGGGGGGAGAGCAGCAGCAGTAGCAGCAGCAGCAGCAGGCCACAGCAGCTGTTGTTCTAGGTTCACACACGCCCCACACCCACAACTTACCCACACACACCCCTCCCTTTGACCACTGTGGAGACTTTCAAGTGTGCTCGGGATCTGCGCGTTATGCAAAACTAACTTTTTCCATTATTTTCTGTGTGTTGCCGCCGCCGCTACTACTGCTGCTGCTGCTGCTGCTGCTGCTGCTGCTTGTGGTTTTTATTTATGGTCTATTTTTGTTTTCATTTTTTTGGTTAGTTACCCCAAAGCCCCTCCAGCACCCTGGCACCCTGCACCCTTTCCCTGTGTAAATAAAAGCCAACTGCAAAGTTTTGACAACGCTTCTCGGGTTGTGCAGCAGCAGCAGCAGCCGCCGCCGATGCCGCCTCCGAAAATTGGGTCGGCAAAAGCGAAATTTATGTCGCAGCCGCGTGCAAAGTGACAGCGAACAAATTGCCGCGACACAGACACTGAAATAAGCAGACTTTCACACCAACTTTATGCTAGAGATTTTAAGATTTACTAAAAAATAACAATAACAAGAAAATTATACTGAAAAATCAAGTGAATTTCAGGAATTTGTGAGTGTTAATTTGGTTATTAAAGGAATTTTTCAAAATAAGGTATTGTAAGAGATGTGAAACTTAAACAAGAAATTTTTTGAGATCTAAAATGAATTAAGAACCAATTCATTTATTACTGTGGCATATTTTTGAACCCTTTTTCAAGTGATTCCAAAGCCAAATACCGAGATATTTATTGAAGGATTTAAAAAGTATCTTAAAGGATGCAAAAAAATGTTTCAATGGTTTTTTACGATTTCCAACACTATTTTCTGTCAACAACACTTTCCAACACTATTTTCATTAAATAAAAATATATCTTTATAAGGATTTAATTTTATAACTTGTCTAATTGTTCTTCTAAATAAACTCTGTGAAAAAATAAACTTAAAAATCTCTTTTAATAAACCCTAAAATTTCTAAAGATCTTCCCGAATTACTTCCATGTTTAGTCTATATATATAAAGCGTAAACCTCACAACAAGTCTTGTAAAATTCTGGCAAAAGTTTCGCTAATCAAGTGACACAACACAAAAAGAGGAAAGCCGAAAGCCAGGGTTTTTTGGGGGCTCTGGAAAATGGCTCTTCCAAAAACCTAGAGCTAATTTTTAGGATTTCCGGAAAAATCTCTGTCTAAATGCGGCCAGAAAGTTGTTTGAGGCAACTTTGAATTATTGATAAAATACTTTGACAGGGTGTGTGTGTGTTTCTTGTGCTCTGTAGTTTTCCATTTTCCGCCCAGACAAACAAATTTCCAACTCGCATGCACACACACACACAACTTATTTGATGCACTTCAATTCGTAGCCAGAGAGAGACAAATCCTGGCAAGGAAAAAAGGAAGCGGGAAGACATTGATAAATGTTATTTTGGCCAACTTGTTTGGTTTGGTTTTTGGGAAACAAAAATATACAAATCTCAGAGAGAGAGCTTCGAAAAACCCATAAATGCAGGTCACAGGGAAAACCTGGAGTGGCTTCCATCTGGCAAATGCTGAACTTTCTAATTAAATTCAATGCTGCCCCCCAACACCACTACTTTCCTTTGCCTTTTCTCTGAGTTATTAAAAATATATTAAAACTGCTTTCGAAAGCGGCGGCAGGGCGGAAAGTGTTAAGCGCAAGCGGTTACCAGCATTTGTTGCTGTTTGTCGCAAAGTTTGCCTGCCGCCGCCGCCGCCGCCACAAATTTGAAGTCCTTGCCCGCGCTTTCCTCCACCTTGGCATCCTTTTCTTTTGACCGTCTTTGTTTGCTAACGGAAACTTTGCCGACATCGTCGACGGCGATGGTGACTCCTGGCCAGCTGCTGCTGCTGCTCCTTGCTGCAGTCTGCACTTTGCAGTCCGTGATTGTCCTCCTCTCGGTGTGTGTGTGCTTGCTGCTGGCCCTTAATTTGCCGGGCCAACTTTGTCTAATCAGTGTGCCGGCAGCTGCTGGCAGCTTCCTCTTGGATTGCGTATACGCACCGTTGGTCTAGAGATGCTCTGAGAAAGGCACTACTGATTTCCGCTTAAAACTCTATCAAAAACAGGTCGTTACTTAGGTTTAGCTGTGCGTTTTTAACCCTTAAAACTTAAGAAATATTGGAGGTAGATTTACAAGCTATAAAGAAAATATCCCAAAAGGTTAGCCACTTAAAAAATCAAATAAACCTTCTATTTAACACATTTTCAAGCTCTTTTTTAAGGCATTTCTGTCTGATTCAAATTTATATTAAATATATAACTTAGTGCCAATGTTTATTAAAAATTTAAGCGTAATTGAAAGAGAAATCAGAAAGTTATTAGATATCTAACGTGTCTCCTACATATATCCCAAAGTAAATGCACTTTAAACAGCGATTTAAGGATTTTAAAACCTTGTGTGTTTACTTCTGACTTATTTTTCTAGCTTTTACAATCACTTATTAATTAAATATCAAATAAATACCCTTTTGAGATTATTTATTAGAAATATGAGAACAATTAGCAGAAAAATAAGGGAAACTACAAGTGAATTACCTCTCAACTTTCTATCTTTATTAATCGCTCTCCCTTCTTATAGTAACTTTCTTGACTTATTGACTTCTTAACTTGATTTTCTACCTTTTTTAATAACCAATTAATTGAATATAGAATATTTAGCCTTGTAAGATTATTTTCCCAATATTTGATTGAAATTTTCAGACAAACAAACAAGTTTTAAGGACAATAAACAAGCAACTTGTTATCTATATGGCTTGATCTCCCTTTTAATACTGAATAAGGGTTCTTAACTTGATTTTCTACCTTTTTTTGATAACCAATTAATTGAATAGAGAATATTTAGCCTTGTAAGATTATTTTCTAAACATTTGATTACAATTTTCAAACAAACAATGCAGTTTTCAGGGCAATAAACAAGCAACCTGTTATCTATATGACTTGCTCTCCCTTTTAATGTTGTATTAAGGTTTTCAGAGCCCTAACTTTAGCTTTCCTACTTATTACTCCCAATTTCTAAGCTCTTTTCCTACTCCAAACCCCATCTAATGGTCAGCGAATGATAGTGAATCGTATGGCAACGCCCACGCGGCGTATGTGTGATATGTGTAATTTGGACTTCATTTCCAGTTCCATTACCAATACCCCTTGCCTCTACCTCTGTCTCTCCCTTTTAGCATACTTAAAGCCAAAGCAATTACACTGAAATGAGCTAATAATATTCAATTTCAATGCCCCTCCTTTCTGCCTGCTCAGCATTTTGTCCAAATGTCAACCAGAACCAGCAAGAACAACAACAACAATAACAACAAGGACAATACAACACCAGATGTCAAACTGTCACAGGGCCAGACGACGAAACGTCAGACAGGAGATCGAGGGGTGTTCCGAATGGGTCATGTGTCAATGGCTGGCACTTCAGGGGGAAAAACCCCGGTTGCATTGTGGGAACCAGTGCAGTTGTGCCGCTTGAAACGTGAAAAATTACAGGAGGAAAAATAAAAAAAACGAAAAACGAACGAAAACGTTAATAGAATAGCAAAAGGCAAAGGTGGTCGCGGGCAGGAGAGTCATGGAAATCACTCAATTGGACGGCTAACTGACAGCCACACATTATCAAATATTAATGAAGGGGAAGGCGGGGATACACGATATATAGAGGTGGGTTTTCCGAGCCCATTGAAGCCGTTTTGGGTCGAACTTTGACACCAACGCCCCCTCAAAAAGTCACAGGGGGACGACGACACCCTCGAAAATTTTACAACCAAAAACATCTGCTTCGGGGATCCTGAAGGAAACCAGGAAACATTACATGACTAGCTATAAACGGGCAGAGCTTGCTGCGTCACTGAAGGAGCAGAAGGAGCTGGGCCTCTCTCTCTGTCTCATTTATAATTCAGCAAAGTAAAACATTGAAGTAATGAAATTACACCAAAAGAATTTGTCGGCCAGCCAGACGACACACACATTTGCCTTGTGGAAATATGAGCGGCGAATAAATAAAAATTTAATGAAAGCACGTATACGCCGGGTGGGCTTTCGCCTCCATTCGCATTTTGACAAAACATTTTTTCAGGGGGGGTTGAGGGTTGAGGGAAATGCAAATAATTGAATTCCTGTCAACGAAATTAAATTACGCCTGCCCTAAACGCTCCCTTAGACCTTTAAAGCCTCGTCCACCAAGCTGCATAATGCATTTTAAATTGCGCATAATTAAAATAAATGCAACAAATGATTTAAATTTATTATAATGCCAGCAGCAACGCGACACTATATGTACATATATGTTGCTGTATATATATGTTTGGGATGAATGGCAGATATATACAATAAAAGTTAATGACAATGCATAAAAGTTCATTACTGCCAGACGCACACAGGGCTTGGGTTGGGTTAAATGGAAAATGGGTGGCAAATTGTGCAATGTAAAAGGAAGTATCAGAACTCAGATATAACAGGGAAAAAATAATAATAATAATAATATAATAATAGCAATCAAAGGACACACACGCAAGTAGGTTGCCCAACCAAACGACTGACCACTAATTAACCTAATTTCTAGACAACAATCAGGGGTATTGGCCACCAAAAACACCTACATTTCCGATAAAGTTGATAGATTTGGCCAATAACCATTTATTTTTATATTTTCTTTTCTCTTTGGTAATTATTTATGCCGGGGAAAATTATTTCAATATTAATTCAACACAAAAACTTTCAATAATCCGTAATTATCGACAAATGTAGATCAAATAATCACGTTTTAGTTGCCGCCAAACAACAACAACTGGAAATTAATTAGGGAAAAATAACAAAAATGGGAATTATTATCCACAAACACACACACACACACACTTTTATCCTGTATTTGTAATTGGGCTTAAAACGCCAAATAGCCGGCTGTCATCGATATAAATTGAACAGTTTTATGTGCCGGGAAATTTATTAGCCATATATATGTATTTATCATAATTAAAGACTAACCATCTATATATATTTTCTATTTTGCAGCTGGCTTTCCCAAGGATAAAACAAAGCAAATAAAATCATATAAAATGCAGGAAAATCTGCAGAATGCATTGAAAAACATACAACAATATTCAAACTAAGAGAAAATAGAGTTCGCTTGAGTTCAAAGTCGAGTTTTAAGTCCAAGTCCAAGTTAAGGAAACAAACTCTGTCAAGGAATGGAACCCTGGCTTGGTGGCGGCGAGGCCTGGCTGAGGCTGCGGCTGAGATTGCATAAATCAAAGTAAGTTTTATTAAACTGCCTTTATCTTGTTCAAATTCATTTTTCCACTTGTTTTTGCTGCTTGTTAAATTTAGCTCAAGTTTTTCCAATAAATTCCTTGAACAATGGCTGTTATTTTTGTGCTGCTTAGAGCTATTTATATATATTTATAATTTTCCAAGAAGACCGACACTCTTTCTCTCTCGAAAGAAGCCTAAAAGCCAGGCGGCAGTGAGTGAGTGACGAGGGTTTTCAGGGCATTAAAAACGAGTACAAAAACGACACAAAAAAGGTCCAAAAATATATTTATACTCTTGGCATATTTTATTGCCTTCGATTTGGGCCCTCAGAGATGGCTTTAATGGTGGAAATTCTTATAATTAAGCCAGGATTCGGTGCAAAAGTGGCTGTCAAAAGAATTTCATAAATGAAAAGCCATAAAAGTGCGACCGAGAGACTGGAGACCGGAGAGAAAAATCAATGCCGATGCCACAGCTGTGGGCTGCCATTACTAAGCAGAGGACATGACCAGCATCAATAAGTTTTGGGACAAGCAGCTGCTGCTAGAAAGGAATTTATTGACACACACACACACTGGCAGACTCTGGGGGAAGGTCCTTCGATAATCACTGCGGCAACGTGAAGAGAAAACCCAAAAATTTCAAGAGAAATCGAAATGGACGCAGTGCAAATTCGAGGTTAATGCACAAATAAATCTGCCACAAATTGTCAGCCATCAAAAATCAGGTCTTTATGTTATATACCATATATATAGAGTATATATATAGACAAGGATGGCACAAAAATAATAATTATTAACGCTCAACTGCGTGGCAATCAACAACATTTTATCTGGCGCTGCCAAACCAGTTTTCCAACTTTTCCCCCACAGAGTTTGTGTCTCAGTTTCAGTTTCAGCTTCAGCTACACAGTTCCTGTTTCGGTTTCGGTTTCGGTTTCGGTTTCTGGAGGGGGGAGGGTTCTTTCCTTTCCCTCCGATATCGTGAGCCTGCTAACTTCCGATTTCCGGCGTGCGCCCGTGATTGAGCGCCGCTTTATTTCCTGCGAGGCGGCGCCATCGAGGACCACAAGGACTGTCCTCCTGTCCTCCTGCGACGCCTGTTTGACTTCTGATAAACTTATTATACACTCTTGGTGGAGGGAGAGAAAGAGAGAGAGAGAGGGTTGGCACTTGTTAGGCCTGCCTTTGCCTATTTCGAGTCCTTTAAAGTTTGGTCGCTTGTCATCCCCCCAAAAAAAACGTAAATAAGACGAGGTGAGGCAACATCAGGGGGTTGGATGGTTTAACCCATTTTCGGCACAGAGAAGGATATGTTTACGTAACAGCCTTTTGATCGGCTTCCCCTAATGGGTACTCTTTTAGCGTAAATCGACCTCATCTGTGGTTTAAAGGCAAGGAAAAAAACAGGTTTTACTTTAAGGAAACAAATGGTTTTACTTTAAGTACAAATCTGTAATTTTTTTAAGGATTTTAAGGAAGAAAGTAGTAGTAGAAATAATAATTTAATAATAAAAATGTACCTAAAGTGTTAACATAAATTACCACAAAAGAAATGTATAAGGAAATTTATGGAGGGTTCTTAAAAAGATTTCTTTAAGATTATTTAAAAGTTTTAGGGTGGTTTTAAGTAGAGTATTAAGTTGTCTTTGTATTTAATTTGTATTTATCATTATAAAGAATATTGATTAAAAATGTACAAAGATCATATTAAAGTAGAAAAATATATATATATATATTTACTTAAATAGAGATAACGGCAAGCAGGGGCTTTGAGGAAGAAAGTGAAAATCTCTTAACAGATTCTCGGAATCCCGCAATGACTTCCGTAGAAGCAATCGGTCTAAGTTGGTCTATAAGAACTAAGGTCTATAGTACTTAATTGGAGGTGACGTTAAATATCCCGGGGTGGCGGTAAAAGTCTATTATCAACGGGTTCTTGAAACTCCGGAACGGCTTCTAAAGAAGTCTCTGGTCTTAGGTGGGATTGATAAGAGATATACATATATATAAAGAAGACGGCACACTCTGTGCTTGTATATATTTCCCAATTAATCTTTTAAATATAGTCTGCTTTTGTTGGTAAATAAATCTAAACTGGCCTGCTTTAATTTTACGAATTAATTTGTATATTTTAACTATTAGAATCATTCAGTAGTATTTATTTTCAATAAAATAAATGCATATAAAGGCCAAAAAGTAAGCAGAAAACTCCTAAAAATCACAGAGTTCTAGGTGTGTGAACCAAAATGGGTTGAGGAATGAGGAAACTCGGAAAAGAGAAACCTTTCTCGCCGCTTCTCTGTCTGCGGGCATCAATGTCAGTGATTTATCACAAGGCACAACGCACATAAATAAACACCAGCAGCCATCGGAGACGGCAATGGAGTCGGGATTTGCTGATACTTTTCCACCGAAGCGTCAGAGGGGGGGTTTTTGGGGGTATTTTTTGACAGTGCGTTGCTTTACGCATCACTAGACTTATCCCTGGCCCCAGGAATACCCCCGCTCCTGGGGGTTTCCTTTTCATTTGACGCTTTGTGCACTTGACTTCGGAGGCAGCTCCAGCTCCTGCTCCTGCTCCTGCTGCTCCTTCTTCGATTTGCCGCCTCTAACGACCCTCATTGTTTGACACTCCGCTATATCTCCGATATGCCTTCCCCCGCTTATCTCCCGGGGATAATGGCAGAGCGAGAGAGCTCGAGTTCAAGCGAGAGGCGACATTATTTTCACTTTATTGAAAACTTGTAGCCGAAATTGATTTTCTGCGTCTCCTGGCGGCGGCGGCGAAGGCGGCACATTCCAACGCCCAGGGAATTGACATTCCCAAACCCCAGAGAGCTTCTCCATTCGCATTGGTTTTTGTCTTCTGGCAAATTTATTTCGCATTTAGTTGAAATACTTTCTGTCATTTTCTGGCTGCGAAAATTTCGCATACATTTATTTTAAAGACTGTAATTTCATTTTATTCTCATGCTAATGTTGTGTCGGCGGGGTTATTAAGTATTTATTTGCGCACATTCCCCCAGCTAATGGGTTTTTCTTTTTTTCTCTCTGAATTTCTGCATTGAAAAATCAATTTTTGAGCTTGAAAATGTCCAACTAATTGTTGCTGTTGCAGCAAAAAACTATTTCACAGTTTCCTGTAAAAAATGCAAATTCTCATTCAACACAAAAAGCTTAATATCAATAAATTAATATAGATGTTTGGGTGGGGGGATGATTTTTATACCCAGTACCAAAAGGTACAAAGGTATTATCATTTTGTGCGAGTGCGATATTCTGTCAAAGTTACCTAAATATTGGTCAGGACCACTTAAGGAGTCGATATAGCCATGTCCGTCTGTCCGTCCGTCCGTATGTCCGTCTGTCTGTATGAACGCCTAGATCTCGGAGACTATAAGTGCTAGGGACACCAAACTTGGGACTTAGACTTCTTATATCTGCATGCAGATCCAGTTTGTTTTCAATTTTTGCTGCTCCCCTTTTTTGTGGAGCTATTTGAAAAAAACGCATATCTCCTAAATTTATAAATGTAGGTAAACCATTTTCAAAACCTTGATGTATTTTATCGAAATACACAGATTGTTTAAATTTCATTACGATCGTGCCATAAATAGCGGAGATATAGGCTTTTTACTTTATACATATTATGTATACAAAAGGGCTCCAAATAACACATGCACCAATACACTTGCAATGGTCACATTCTTTGCCTGCATACACACAATGACACAACGTAGAGCTATTTTTAGAATGTTCTTTAGAGTAATTGCAAGTTGTCTCGACTTGAATTCACGGGGAGCCGTCCAGGGTACAGGGTATTCTACTGTCGGGACACCCGACTGTATGTCCATCTTGTTTCATATTCATATTTGCCGGAAATAACCCTATAGATTGTAGGGTATAGTCCCACCTCTTTCTCTTTTTCTCTCTGTGGGCTTTATCTTTTTTAGAATATTTTATTTAAAATTCCGCCATAACCCGGATTCCCTGCCGGAGAGCAGAGCAAAACAATAAAAGCAATCAGTGCTTAAAAATCAAATTCAATTTGCGCATATTCAGCATTTTTGCTCGTTGTGCTTTTGTTTCTGCTTTCTGTTTTCCGTTTTTCCTTTTTGCTTTTGTTTCGTTTTGTTTTGTGTTTGTTGTCCTGCAATTTTCCGTTTTTCCTTTTCTTTTTTTTTGAAAAATTTATAACAAAAATGCTGGCGAAAAATATGAATACTAGAAGGAGATTTCCCAAGGACGCCAGACGCGGAGAAGTACTGGGTGAATCATAAATATTCCCTGAATCAACAGAATATGATGAAAATCCATAAATCATTGTGTGTGTGTGGGTTGAGATTGGGTTTGTCAGCGAGGAGGAGGAAGAGGAGAAGCCAAAGGGGTGGAGGAGGAGGCCAGAGCCTGGAGGAGCTACAGCCTGAGCAAGGATTTCAAATGCAAATCAACTGTGTCAAAAACTTTCGCTGCCAAGTGCTCAACGGTAGAGGCAACTTTCTTTCCCACCAACAGAGAGAGAGAGACAGGGAGAGAGAGACTCTGCCACGCCCCCTTTCGGAGGGGGCAGTGCAAACAAATAATGAAGATGAATGCAAACAGTAAAACACCAAGCAAATAACAGAAGAGTGCTGGCAGGAGAGCAGGGACCAAGGAACTGAGGAACTGTACAAAATTTAAGCAAACAATGGACGTGGACGAGAGCAAGGGGTTCCTTTCCTCTCTCTCTCTCTCACTCTTTGGAAAAAAGCGGCTTTTGTTTCGTTTTAATGCGATAATTTCATGCGCAAGAATTTAATGGAAAATTATTTCAGCTATTTTCATAAAATTCAGCTCTAGCTTCGGCATTTTCTGCAGCTTTCTAGGGGGAAGTTTTGGTAGCAAACTTATGCCGAGGCAGGAATCCAAAAAGAGCTAAGGGGGAGCAGGAACAATGCATGGAATACTATATAGTATTTCCTCCTAGCTTCCTTCCTACTCCTGCTTCTGCTCCTGCTCCTTTATTGTTCACATGAAATCAGAACTTGCATATTTATATAGCAACTTTAGTTTCATCTTTCAGCTAAAAAAAAGAAGGAAATGCAAATGAAAATGTCAAGGAGGAATAAGGTGTGAATTTGTTGCAGACTTTCAGAGGAAAAACTAAAGGAAAATAGAGAATTCGCGAATTCCTCTCTCGCTCTCTGTAATGTAATTTAATTGTCTGCCGCTGCGATTTTGGCCAGCAGTTGAAGCGTAAAATTAAACGAGGCCAAAACTGAAATCAGCGTCCGGCCAAGCTGAGCGGAACCCAAGTGTTGGCCACGAAGGCCACCTGTTGTTCAGGGGAAAGGTTGGAACGTTGGTCTTAAAGTCCCAGAATGTCCTCTGACCACCAGGGTTGCATCAGAAATTGTGAGCACGTAGGACCAGGGAAATAAAACGAAATAAGGCCAAATTCCCACCTAGCACTTTTCTCTTTTTTGGACGCGAACTTGTCGCCCATAAAACTTGAAATTGAAAAACTTTTACTTTAAACTAGAAATGTACGCCTTACGTATATTGTGTGTGTGTGTCCTTGGGTGTGTGTATTTGAGTAACAATTGAGACAAAAGGACCAAGGACAAGAAGTAGAGCGTTGAAAGTCGAAACACTTTCGCCTGATTACAAACGCTCAAATGATGCGTGTCTAATGCGAGGCGGAGGCCACCGAAAAGCCACCGAACAAAGACGGTACGTACTAACCACAAAAGAGTGGGTCTGATGAAAAAGAAACGCATTTTTACATAAAAAGGAACACTGAAAAAATTCAAGGAAATAAGAAATTTAATTATATTAAATAAATATTAGGTTTACAGTTAAGAAAAATCTATTCTATCTAGAAAAGCCATAAAGATTTACCTATTTTGAAAGTTTCAGTTACAATTATTGAATTAAAAATATTATTTGGATATTTATTACTTAAGATAAATTATTCAAATTATTAATAAAATGAAAAGTTAACTAAAAACTATGAAATATATTTTTATTTATAAGAATAAGAAGTCTGCAAAGCTTTTTTTGATTTTATTGGTAATTATATTCCATAAAAAACGTAAAAAATTTAATTATTTAAACAAAATGTGAGGATTTCGAATTTCGTTACATTATTTCATTATTTATTTATTTATTTAGTTGTTATTTTCCTTATTTATGTTCAGATACTTCTTTGATAGGTCTCAAAACTGTTCTTTTTTGTATTGAATTTTGAACTTAAAAGTTTAAAAATTCAATTATTTAAGCAAATTACTGAAACCCCTTAGGTCTTTTATAATTTAATAATAATTTCTGAATTTTTTATATAAATAAATTATAATCTTTTATTTCTTTCGGTGTCCTAAACCAAAATTGTCAAATTGTCTGCTGCTTTCTGTGTGTGTTCGTTCACTCCTCGCCGCAGTAAATGTATGAGCGATGCCCCAGAATGTAGGCAACATATTTTTGCAGCCGAAATACAAGAGAAAGAGACAGGCATAGAGAGAGTGAGATTGAGAGAGAGAGGGGGAGCTGTAGTAAAGGAAGAGACAGGAATAGGGCAATGACAGACAGCCGCAAGCTGCTTCCAAGAAAACGAAGAAGGCGGCGGCAGCTGCCCACTTTTTAATAAAATAAAGCCCAGGGACGAGGACGACGAGGACGACTGGCAAGCGTTTAACATATGCCCCAGCAGCCAGGAGGGGGGGCAGGAGATATAGAAAGAGAAGGATACAGATATAGAAAGACAGAGAAAGCGAACAGAGACCGACGACGGCTTGATATTAAGCGCACCAGAGATAAACACAGACAGCACTAAATTAATTCTGCTCAATTTGCATTAAAATATATGTGTGAGTGTGCGAGAGAGAGTCTGCTGTGAGTCCTGTGTGTGTGTTAGTTACATTTCCGTGGATATCCTTGTGTCTGTGCTATATATAAAATACGTATAAATGTCTGTAAGGATATATGCGGCTCTGTGTGTTAGTTTATTTAATTTTAAAGCCTGCCGGCTGAGCGACCAAACTTGCTTCCACTTCTGTTCCAGCTTCCTCTTCCGGTCCTGCCTTCCTTGCTCCCTTTTGCATCCCCACTGCTTCCCCCTTTAATCTCAGTTGGCCCCGATGCGGTCGCACAGGTGAGCAAAAACTTTCGCACAGCTGCCTAATGACATTGTGGAGGAGCGACTGAGTCTCTGTGGTCAGGCCAAGCCGAGAGGAGCGAAGAGGAGTCTGTGTGTGGGGATAGAGCGAGCAGGAACTAAGCTTTCAGCGAGTGTCAGGAGCTACTAAAAGGACCAACACCGCAATTTTTTTGGTAGGGAATTGTGTTTCCGGGGGTGGCAGAGAGTTATCTGCGGCCAAAAGGCAGCAACAAATTGCCCCTCGCCCTCGCCCTCGCATCCAACAGACAACAAAGTATTAAAACATAAATGGCAACAATATCAAAACGGATGAACCGCAAAAGTGTATGCCAAATATACATATAAATTTGCATACATAAGGATATACTACAAATGGGGTCAAAATAATAGGGAAAAAGTTCAGTTAAATTAATATTTATTAAGTTTAAAATAGATTTAAGTTATTTAAATCGAAATTCGACTTATTCCAGATTTTTAATACGAAAAATAAACAGGAAAATAATTATAATTGTAATTCTGCTGAATAATTTGCTATGATCTCTCATAAAGTAGCTTTGTAATGATTATAATCTTTCATATATTCATATAATCATCATATAATCAATTTATAATAAATTTTCAAAAATCTTTCCATAGAATTAAAGCTTAAAAAACTTTCCATCCTCTAGTAACATTCCCTAAAATCCACTTTAATCTTAAAAAACACATTCATAAGACTCCTATTTCTTTGATCCCCATAGTTCCCATAAAAGATAAATACAAGGATAAATATATACACACAAACACACACACACACACAGAGAAAAGTATATGTAAACAAATTGTTACGCACTTTATGAAATGCCAAACCGAACCCAACAGAGAATGAGAGAGAGAGAGTGCGCCTGTCGGAGGCTGAATTTGTGGTCTTCGCGGCTTTTGCTTCCCCTCAGCTCACTGTTATTGTCTTTTACATCATCGCTTTACTTAGCATAAGTACAGGCAGAGGCAACAACAAATTGCCGCCCTCACCTCATCCCTCGCAAAAGGGAAAGGCCTTACCCTAAAAAAAAACAAAGGCGTAGGCGGAAAATTTGAATGAGGAAAAAGAAAAAAACAAAATAAAAATAATAACAACAGGAAGTTTTTATTTTTAAATTTTTATGAATACAAAATCAATTATAAAAAAGTTCAAAATTGTTGGTAAATAGTTTTAAAAATAACTTTAAGCTTTAAAATCATATTTGATACATTTTTTAACCAATTTAAATTGTTTTAAAATTCACTATGATTTCTGATATGTTTTACAATTAAATTTAAAAAATATAAGAAATTAAAGAAATGAAAGTACTTAAAATAATTAAAATAAGCCTTTTCCTAAGCATAAGATTCTTCGTATTATAATTCTGGACACTATTTTTAAATGATTTCCAAGTCACCACAATTTTCCACAAACTTTTACTAAATTAAACCTAAAACAAAGAAAATAAGCATTTAAAATATCTGATTTCATATTTTTAAAGTACAAATTAAATTTTATTTAATTTAATAATGAAACTAAAATGAATATAAGAAATTAAAGAAATGAAAAAGACCTTAAATAACTTGAAGTAACCCTTTTCCTAAGTATAAAATTATTCATATCATAATTCTGGGCACTATTTCAAAATGATTTGCAAATTATCACAATTTCTTAGATATACTTTCTCTAAAAACAAAGAAAATAGGCATTTAAAGTACTTGATTTTATATTTTTAAAGTATTGAAGCTCCTAAAACAGGCTTTAAGGAATCTATGCTAAATTCCTGAAATTCTCAAGGTGTTTTTATCCTTTTCGTGGGGGCCATGGCACACGCCACTGTCCCTCCTGTTGTTGCCGGCATTCCGTGCTGCGCCGCATGAGCCTGAGACACCGCCGCCAAGTCTCTCACCAGCGACCAAGCCAAGCCAACAATCCAGTCCGAGCGCCTTTCTGCCATTGTTAACATTTATTTTTATTTTATGCACTCACACCCCCGCCTTGAGCTTCAAATAAGTATGCACAGCACGGGGCAGACTCCAATTCCACGGCAGGCACTCTTCTCTGTGGCTGTTCTTGGTCCTGCTCCCTGTTCCCAGCTCCCGGCTGTCCCATTCCCAATTCCGAGTTAATATTATTGACTGCTTCCCGGGGATGTTCTTACGCCCGTCTGGTTGGTGTTCTTTGTGCGTGTGCGTGAGCGTGCCAAAGCCAATATTTAGCTAATGGTCTTCATATTTTAAATATTGGTGAAAGGAAGCCAACAGAGCAGGGGAACTCCCCCACCCCGAAAAAAAGCCAATGGCAAACTTTAAAGACTTTAAAGATGTGTGGGTGTAAAATATTTAAATTAAACTGCAAATGCAAACACACAAATATACACACACAGCCCCCACACACAGCCCTCTCCCAGGCAATGCAATTTCATTTTCAACCATAAATTGCGCGCATGTGAAAAGTTGTTACTCTGTGTGTTTGTTGCTCCCATTTTTATGCTTTTATTTATATATATTTTTTCCACCCGTTATTGTTGTTACAGTTGCCTATTTATTTGCAAATGTCACGAGGCACAGGGCGCAGAGAGCACTGGGAGAAAACTCTGTGGGGTAATGGGCGTGACAGATAAAAGTAAATTTGTTTGATTATTGTGTGTGCTTCACTTCAAACAGTATAAATAATTAAATACAACTCCCTGGGCGAACTTTGGATGGCTTTAAAGGGGGGAGGAAATGAGGGGTAAGGCAAATCTTTGCCTGGAAAATGTCTATGTCTATGTGTGTGCTTTCCAGAAAATCCCCCAACAACAGCATACATTACCATATGTGGTGCAGTAACAAATGACAATTTGAGCAAAGCACAAAATAGGCAAACAAAAAGCAGAACAAAAGCAAAAACGAAAACGAAAACCATGGCACAAAAATGCAACTCTTGCATATTTGGAACAAGTGAATTGAGAGGTGGAAAATGGGGTTCTTTTGGGCGTACGAATAAAGTTATATTGATGTCAAACATGCGCAAAAAGGGGTACCAGAAACAGAAACAACAAAGCCAACGTAAAAAACAATCAAGTTTGTATGCTAGGAGGGCCTTAGGTACCCAAAAAAAGTATACTCGAAGCAAGAGTTGTGTTTTATATTAGAATGTAGCATTAAATTCTTTTATAAAGTCAAATAAACAATATTATAAGCAGTTAATTGCTGTTAAATTTAATTATTTAAGTAGGTATCAGCTTAAAAAAAAGGTAATAATAGTTTTAAAATTATTTTTTTAAATACAAATTAAGTATTTTCAGTAAAAATATTTATATTTCCCCAAAAATCGGAGCTTTACTTGCTTAAAATTGAGTTTTAGAACTTATAAAATACAAACTTCATAGAAAACCACCATAGAAACCTTTGAAATAAAGGAACACTTGATCAAAACTGCCAGAAAATCCAGAAAATATTTAATTAAAATAAATAATTTTATTATAATTGGTTAAAAGAACTTATTAATAAAATATTTCATTAAAAAACCTCCATATAAACCTTTAAAATAAAGGAAAACTTGATCAAAGCTGCTAGGAAACCCAGAAAATATTTAATTAAAATAAATAATTTAATTATAATTGGTTAAAAGAAGTTATAAAAGAAATTCTTCATAAAAAACCTCCATTTAAACCTTTAAAATAAAGGAAAACTTGATCAAAGCTGCCTAATTTTCCATAAAATATTTAATAAAACCCCCATTACATTTCTTCTTCTATCAGAACAATCAAAACCAGTGAAAGGATCCCATGTTTATGGTTTAACCTCTCCTTTAGCATAGCCTTGGGTCTCTACTACAGGTAATGGGCTCAGAGAAAAAAACGTTTAAAATCTGCTACTACTCTCCTCTCTTTCTCTTTTGTTACCAAAACATTGCTGGGGCACAAAAGCCGTCCCAAAATAACTGAAAACTGGAACGCAATGGAGGCTGCATCCCTCAGACCACCCATAGACCAAGCAATGCAAACGATTTCCGAAAACGGGGCGTATACGTAATCTGCCATGAACCAAATATGCGATGCTAGAGAAGGGGGGGGGGCTGATGGGGGGTAGAGAACGTCGAAATGGCTGCCACAATTGTTGATGGCTCGCTGGCTGGCTGGCAAGTGAGCTAAAATCGAGGACACATGGAGAGGGAACAGAACAGAATTTGTGCACTCGAAAATCGCTGAAATCGCTGGCAAAATGATTTCCCCAGCGCTATGCAATCATCTTTTTTTTTTTTTCTGGGAGGCCTCTGTTCTGTATTTTTTTGTGTGTGTGTGTGGTGTGTGTATTTCTTTGCCTAATTGACGACACCCCACCGCGAGTGTGCCGCCTGTGCATACATTTTAATTTGTTTACTTTTGGCGCCCATTGTTGCGAGGAGAGAGAGGTGCCTGGTGCCTGGCACCGACACCCACCGGGGGGGCACACACACGGGGCTAAATACACTTTTACGTGACTTGGCGACATCAACGTGCGATGGGGGATTTCAAGTTATGTTTTTCGTATTGAAAATCCTTTAAGAAATCTCCCATTTTCCTAAGCTAATTTCCTGCAATTCCTGAAACTTAATTTAAAGCTTGAGTAAAATGAATTTCCTGCCTGTGCGCATTGACACTGATTTTATTTCAAGTCGCATTTCAATGGCAAAAACCCATAAAAGACACCACTGCTGCTGAGAGGGGGTTAAAGGCAGGGCGGCTTTGATCCCAAAAAAGAAAAGCGCGAGCAATGCAAGTTAATGCAAAACGCGGCATTTAACACTTTTGAAAAGGAAGGCAGGAAGGCAGAGGGACTCACCCCTGGCTGCCATTCACTCAGAGTCTCAGCCACACTATGGCCCTATAAAATGCTTACAAAATGTTGTTTTATATGAGAATCCCCCCTTTATACATACACACACACAGAATCACAGTCACAGTGTGTGTGTGTGTGTGTGGGAATTGCATTTTACATGTGACGCACGTGTGCAACAACAGAGCCAACAAAAACCCAACTTGGCCCGAAGCAACAGAGGTAGAGAAACCGGAGAGAGAGACAGGGATTAAAAAAGGGGAAAAACGAATGAAGGAATACACTTTCCAGGGAGTAAAATAGGGGATATCAAAGGATAGTTAAGGATATAGTTTTTAATAGGGAATAGTTTTAAACAATTTAATTAAATTCAGGTTTTAAGCTGTTAATATACTGAAATAATAATATAATAACCTTATACAGGGTATGGTTTCATCTTTAAATTAATTTCAGATCATAAAATAATCAATATCTTGGTTAAACTGTTTGGAAATCATAGTCTATAAGTCTGAAATTGTTATTATAAAGGAATTTATTAAAGAGCTTCTCTAGAAATCTTTTTTAGGAGGTCCTTAAAGGTATAATACTTAAAAATACTTGCAAAACTCTTGTAAGAGGTCTTTAAAGGTATAATCCCTTAAAAATACTCGCAAAACTCTTTTAACAGGTCTTTAAAGGTATAATTCCTTAAAAATACTCGCAAAACTCTTTTAAGAGGTCTTTAAAGGTATAATCCCTTAAAAATACTCGCAAAACTCTTTTAAGAGCTCTTTAAAGGTATAATTCCTTAAAAATACTCGCAAAACTCTTTCCAGATTACTAATTTTTGCTAAATATTAAAAAATTTCAAGGTTTCCTATTAAACTAAATTAAACAAAAAAAAATCTTAGGTTACGGGTTTAATTTCTTTTAATTTTTTGAAGATTTTCTCTTAAACTAATTAAAAATAATGCAAATCTTAGTTTGCACTTCAAATTTCTTGATTTTCTGCCTTTTTTACTTCTACAAAAATATAGAAAATTTAAGTTTTTCCCTGGAATTTTCCATAGAGATCACTTAAAGCCCCTCATAACCCTTCGATCTGCCATATACCCTCACCTGTACAAAGAGCATAAAAAGCATAAATCGCTTCACATGCGCAAACAAACTGCCTGCATCGTTTTTTCCCCCCCTCACCTGGCTTTCCCTTTTCCAGCTATGGCTTTTCCACCTCTTCTTTCTCTCTCTTTTTTCCTGCTGTCCTGTGGGATATGTGTACGTGTGTGTGTGTCAGCACTCATTAGGATTAATTTTCCGGTTGCAGCATAAACTGAAGCTTACAGAGAAGAGACAGTGGCGTGGTGACTGAGTGGTGAATGGGGGTAGAAGGTCTACGCTCAAGTGTTGAATGCAACGGCCGCTCTGTCCGTGAGTCTGTCCGCTTGTCCGTTTTGTCCGTCAGCCTTCAAACGTAATAAAAAGAGCGTCTCTCTCTCTCTATCGCACCCTCAATGTCTTTTGGGTGGGAAAAAAGAAATAGTTAAACTGCATAAAATTTAATCAAGAGCGTTGAATGTCAGCCCTGGCCCTGGCAGCAGTAAAAAGGACTAAAAAGGACACACAGGAGCAGTCAGTAGAGGAGCCAAGGGGGGGAGGGGGGCGAAGGCCGAACGAACACGGCACCGAACACGTAAACGAGCAAAATGACATTTTATCATCAAAGGTGGGGCGACAACAGAAACGCAGGCAACCAGCAGATAGAGATAGAGATAGATATAGGGATAGAGAAAGAGATAGATAGATAGAAAGAGAAAGAAATAGTGAGGGGGAGAGAGAGGAAGCTAGCAAGCGAGTGAGGAGTAACCCACAGAGAATTGAGAACCATTTTGTGTGCGCCGAAGGATAACCTACATTTTACTTTTCAGTTTTTAGTTTTTGCCCTTTTTATGCATGTCTCTGTGTGTGTGTGTGTGTGTGTGTGTTGGCCAGACGAAGGCTCTATAGAGCCATCTGTCTCTGTCTCCTCTATATGTGTGTGTGTGTGTGTGCAATGACAAAGCAAAACTTTCCAATTAACTTTGATTAAAAAGTTTCCACTATCGCCCTACAATGTAAACATGAAAAATTTGTTTGAATTAAACTGCTGGCTGGCTGGCAGTCAGTCGAAGGACCTTCGATGTGTGTGTGGGCGTGGCAGGTGTACATAAAATCAATTTGCAATAAAATCAGTAAGTTGTATTTGCCCAGGTTAAACATGGCTAAAAGAGAGAGAGAGAGAGGGAAAAAGGGGAAGCCAAGATCGCTGTTTTATCGATTAGTTCAGATAAATCATCGCTTAAAAAAAAGGTAGAAAAAGGGTTTGGGAAGTTGGGGAATTATCGGTGGCACTGCGATTCCGCGACTGTTGGCAGCCGCATAATGGACAGAGTTTCCCGCAAACCGCAGCTCTGCCACAGATATGCCAATCCCTCACACAACCAGACAACAGCATTCAGTCTCTTCCTCTCTCTCTCTCTCTCTATATTGTGTAAATTTGCAATATTTGTTTCCATTTCATTCACTTAAAATACTGTGTTTGGTTGGAATGCACATTCATCAGCAGCAGTTGAAATAAATTACACTAAGCGAAATGGTTTCACATATAAGGAGAATAATCTTAAAGGATAACCTTTATTATAGGTGAAATATGAGAATACTTATCCTCATGTGTTTATTTTGAGCTTTAAATATATATTTTTAGCAGTTTTTTCTCTATAAAAGTCAATAAAACATGTTTTAATAGAAATATCTTTATAGGAACTTATAATTGAGAGGATTATTCTTATATTCAAAATATTGAATTACTGCATTTATATTGCGAAATAAAAACATCAATTATAAAGAATACAAATAAATAATAAATAAATAATATAAATAAAAAGAATATTGATAAAAAATTAAAATATTAATTAATTAGCAATATTCCTAAAGTTTTTAAATATTTATAGATGATTTTCTGGATATAATGGCAATCTTTAAGTGCACAAAAAATGTTGTTTTCCTAAATCTAAAAGCCTTTTATATTTTAACATTAAAAATCCTTGATTGCAAGGAGTTTCTCGATACAAAAATCTGTAAAACTTTTTGTTTTCCCTCCCAAAAATATACAAAAATTATATAAAAAATAAAATCCAACCTTTCTTTGACAAAATATTAATTTAAAATTTATTTTTGCTCTGTGCAGTCAGCCTTTTGTATCTTGGAAAATACCGGGGTCACCTGCAACCCGCTGGCCCTGCTGCTCCTGCCGCTCCTGCCTGCTCAATCACCACTTCGCCGCAAATGGCACATCAATTACATTCTTACATTTCATAGCAGATACAAATTTGCAACAGCAAATTGTGCTGGCTACCAGCATGTGGCAGCTACAGCTCTTCCCTCAACTCTGATCCCTGTCTCTGGCTCCTGTTTATTTGCTTGTTTGCCCTGATGTATCTGTGTATCTACATCCGAACTTGTATCTGCATCTGTGTATCTCTGGCGAGGCTTAGCCCGCACATGACGAGCATTTTTGCACAATGGCAAAAAATCTGTTGGCTGTCAATTTGCAACAGTGTGTGTTCTAGAACGATATTGCAATGTGCATTATTTTCGGCAATGGAAACCGGTTGCAGCTGCAGGTGCTTGCCTCCGACTCCGGCTCCGGCTCCGACTTCGTTTGCATTGCGAATCAATCGCTTTGAATGATTGATAGAAATGTTTGCGATATACATTTGCCAGATGGCACTGGCACACACTCGCACTCACACTCTCACCCATCGATCGATGCGGAAATAGGGAAGTCTGAGCCTCGGGCAGAGTGCACAAAAATTACACATACGCCCCATGTGCGCGCGTGACAAATTTTAACGCTCCAACGCGCCGTTTGGCAGGGTTTTCAAGTCGCCGCAGGCCGAATTCAAGTGAAGCCACCTAAAAAGTAATGCTGTGGCATTAAAAAACCATAAGAGGACACAGCGTCTGGCGTCTTAAAGCTGCTTTTCCCCAATTTTCCGCATTTAAAAAAAATTGGGTGGAAGAAACCCTTTTCTTGCGGTCACTGGGAATCTGCGGGGAATCTTTTAGCCCCCCTTTTGGGGACTTAATAAATAATTTGGCTGACCAGAAAGAGAGGTGAAAAAAAAAGGAATTGATGCTTCAATAAACCAGGACCCCAGCTTACCTTTTGGGACCTGACCACGCCCCGAAGCACATCCCAACAGAAATATAATCAAGTTTGCACGGAGCAGCGCTGAAAGCCACACGGAACTTCAATGTGCGCCGAAAACGCACTTCAAAAATTGTTTGGCAGTGTGTTTCCTTTTATTTATACATATATATTTTTTTTCTACTCATATTTCACCCTGGTTTTGTGCCTTTTTTCGGCAAACTTCTTGACCAAAAAAGTAAATAATGAGTGAGTGAGAGACAGGCTGGCAAGCAGAGAGGTTTGGGGATGTTCAGAGTTGGTCAGGCAACCTTAAAATGGGAAAGACATTCATTGGGAAGTCTTACAAAAAAATCGAAGCTGTCTTTGGGCGGAAAATGGGCTTTATTTTTAGCTTAATGACTCGGGCAGGGAAGGGGATTTTTTTAAGGGTCTTACGAGTATTTAAATTCCGGAGAAAGCGGTTTCTTATAATTTAAAGAGGATTTTAACAAAGAATTTAATTTAATTTAAGTCTTTAACATTTTTTTAGCTTAAAAAATAAGCAAAATGCTGTAGCTTTAAGGAGATTTTATTTATTATTAATTTTTGATGATTTTCAATAAAAAAGTATTTAAATGTTATTTTATTTAAGATTTTTTTTGGTATTTTTGTAAAAAACTGATTTTATGATCTTTCGGATGGATTGTCATCAGATAATAATAATAATAATTAGTATTTTTTTTATGATATTTTTTTTTTGGTCTGGTATTTTATTTGGTATTTTTATTATTTTTTGTATGAAATTTCTTTATTTATGTTTCTGCTAATTTATTTCATTTTCCCATTTAACCATCTCTTTAAAAACCTCTCTAACTTCAAAATAAACTCCTCTCCTGGTATTAGTCAGCTTGAAATCATTTATTTCACAGGATTATTATGCATTCAGAGGAGCCAGTGCATCGCTGGCTGGCTGGCCAGGATTATCCATCGTGTGGCTGTGGCTGCTGCTCCACTGATACACTGATATATGCTTTGCAAATCCACAGCCAGGACTGCGTTTAGTTGTGCTGAATTTTATGGGGCTTCATTTGAACGTGCCACCACCAAGAGTTGTTCTTTTTATTATTTTTTATTTTTATTTTTATTTTATTTTTCGCACACCGCAGCGGCTGGTGGCGGCGGCGTGAGTTGTTTGTTTGTTTCGTTGTTTGCCTGTCGGTTGTGCATAAATTGCGGTGTGCGAGTACCGCCTCCCCATCGTTTCATCCTTGCAGATGCTCTCCAACTCCTGAACCTGCTCCTGCTCCTGTTTCTGTTCCTGCCTCTGCCCCCGTGTGTGTTGGCACTGAAACAATAAACAACGTGACTTATCACATTGCGTAACTTGTGATTTAATTGGATTTATGCCCACGTACGAATCCGGCTCTCAGGGGTAGAAAATTGCAGTTCGTGTCACGCAGCCCCCCGAGCATTTCCGCTCAATTTTATTGCAACTGCAACAGCTCCGTTTTTCCCATTTTCATGGCCCTGCCACGTGGGTTGTATAATGTCCAGAAATCGGAACGCAATCGCGTTGCCATCGATTGTGGTTGCGCAAAGTTTTTAATTATGTTTGCGGTTAGCAATTGGATTTCTTTCCCAACCTTATATACACATCCTGCATGCACAGCGGGGATGCAGGACAGGACAGGACAGGTCAGGATAGCACAGAAGAGGACACCTGCCATGATGGGCACAAATAAGGTTTGCCGTTTAATTATTTCCCCGCCAGTTAATGTTTCGATTTGCTGGTTGCGTTTTTTTCCGCTCCACGTTGTTTGAGCAACGCGTCAAAATGTTTAATATTCCATGGCAACTATTTAAGGGTTTCCGGGACAAAAAAATATAGCAGGGAGTCTGCTGGGCTGAAAAAAACTGTGGGTACGAATGCAACAGTATCGTAAATATTTGCCACAATCACACAGTGGGAGCGAATGTACAAGTTCGTGGCGTACTGAGGGAGATTACAGGCAGAGAAAAAGGTGGTTTAAATTTTAGTATTTGGTATTTGGTAATTTTAGTATTTTTGCAGTATTTTTCTAGTATTAAACAGAGACTTTCTCTTAGTCTTTGGTATAAATTTATTACTTACTTTTTATTATTTTCAAAAAAAAAAAAAATGTTTATGGTATTTTATTTAGGATTTTTTGGTATTTTTGTAAAAAAGGGATCTTATGAACTTTCGGATGGATTGTCATCAGATAATAATAATATTAGTAATATTATGGTATTTGTATAAAACAGAGCCTTTTTCGGAGTTTTTGGTATAAATTTATTATTAATTTTTGAATATTTTCAATAAAAAAGTATTTTTATAGTATTATATTTAGTATTTTTTGGTATTTTTGAACAAAAACGTATTTTTTGATCTTTCGGATGGAGTATCTTCAGATAATAGTAATATTATTAGTAATATTATATTATTTAGTATTTTTGTTATTTTTCGTATGAAATTTCTTAACAATATTTATATTATTATAGTGTTTTATTTGGTATTTTTATTTCTTTTTTGGATAAATAATTTTCAGATAATGATATTATTTTTGGTATTTTATTTGGTGGTATTTTATTTGGTAGAGTTTTATCAATTTTCTAACAATATTCACATTTTTATATTATAAGAAATCATAGAAATTTACTTATAGTTTTTATTAGTTTCAGCTGAGGTTTTTTTTATTTACGACGATGTTTTGATTGGTTTTTGTATCCTTAAAAATACTACTTTTTTTCGGAAAGACCTTAAAAACGAACTTTTTATGAACTAAAGACTTTGAAAAATAGTCTTTAGTATTTTTTCAAGTGCAAAACAGCGAGCAAATCAAATGCGCGCCAACATGGCGTATGCGTAATTATAATTATGTAATGCAAACAGCACAAAGCGCACACAAACACTCACACACAGGCACTCACTCCGCCACAAGACAGACAGACAGACAAAAAGCGACACAGATACAAACACACACACACAGCTGTATATATATACATACATGTCATTTTAATTAGCATATAGAGCAACACGCATACGCCACGTTGGTCGTCGGACTCAATTTCAAGGCACTTGGCTGGCATTTTGGACATCCCGGTTATAATTGTTCAACAGGCTTACGCAAATGAGGAGAGAGTGGGGTTAGGAGGGGGTGCGAGGGGCGACAGTTGCGCATTCAATTAACGCAGCTCACACACACGCACAGACACACACACACACACACAGCTCGTAACTAGGCCGCAGCTTCTCTTTTTCCCCTCGAATTTTCCCAACCAAAAACACGATTATCGAGACGCTACGGATTCCTCGTTTTTGGGGTTTTTGGTCCAAAACAATTTGGCCTAGTAAATCCGTAAAGCATCCTTTCTTCCCTCCGCCCCCCTTGGTCACCCTCTTGTTAAGTGTTTTCCACCCATTTTCCGCTATGTTCGCGTGTGTGTGTGTGTGGGAATACATAATTAAACGATTCACAGTTTTGGGCATTTAAATTAAATTATGGCCATGAAGTGTGACAGCGAAACTCGAGAGCATATCGAGAGGGGCTCTGCGTTAATTGACAGATGCTAATTATTACCTAATTATTATTTATGCCCGCTTTTGGGGGCTTGGCACATCTCCTCAAGTATTTCCCCCACTAATCCTCTTTTCGATCCAAATCCAAATCAGCTGCACATTCAAAATACCGAGACACACACACACACACACACACACTAAATCTGAGCCCCCGAAAAGCGAAAAGCGGAACTGCGGCACTTTCATAATTCCTTCGAAAAGCCGCTCACCGACAGGTTATTCCAAGACGGCACTGCAATTGTACGAACTGTTGGGCAAATGTTCAACGAGTTATAAAACCGAAACTCGAGCAAAAAGCCCCCCAAAGCGAATGGGAAACTTTACACTGCAGGGCCCAGGATCTCGAAATATAAAAAGTTTTCCTCAAACACAGGTTACGCCTTCACATATGTGGGAGTGTGTGTGGGAGTGTGTGTGGGAGTGTGTGTGTAAGAGTGTGTGTGTGGGGAGTATGTGTGCGGGAGTGTATGCCGTGTGTGTGTGTGTGGGCGGGAAACTGCCTTTTTGTGATTAGCATAAAACTGCCAAAAGTCTGACTCTGTTACTGGCTTTGGCTTCGAATTCGACTCACGAACACTACAAGAAATAGTTTGGGAAATGATTTTCTAGGTTTTTTAAGGAAAATTTGATTTTGTGAAATATTTTTAAAGAATATAAAGCCTTTTTGGTAAAATTCTATATTCATAAAATACATTGGGGAGTTTTTTCTATGGCATTGCTTTTATTTTGTTGAAAATCGATATTTTACCTTGAGGTTATTCATGTTTCCTTTTCCAAATCGTTATGGGATTTACTTTTAAGAAGATTTTTACATATATTTAATAATAATATATAATATTTTTTATATTCAAAACCATTCTTAATACTGTTTAAATGTCTCGTTAAACCTTAGATAAATCGACAGATTTAAGAGCTTTAAAGATTTTGTATTATAAAAACCATCGGCTTAAAAAATCTTGAAGAACTCTTGATTTCTTCCTAAGTTTTCAATAGTTTAAGATAGCGAAAATATAAATAAAAATATATATATGTAATCTTGAAGAATTCTTGATTTCTCCCTAAGTTCTCAATAATTTAAGATAGCTAAAAATATACCCTTTCCATATTTAAATAAAATTTTTCTTATTTTTTCCCAAATTTCAAACTTTTCTCTGACCACATAACCATTCAAGCTGTACTCGAATTTCGAGTCCCTCCTACTTTCTGGGCAACCAAAGACACCCACAAGGCTCAACTGGGCTTCCTCAAATACCTCAAAAAATATTGGCAGCAGCCAGAGCAGCAAAGCTGACCGGAAAGTCAGGCCGAGACTCCATTCTGGGTGCTGCACTCTTCACTTTGGTTTCCGACTTGTTTGCCTGTGTTGTGCGCTTACCTGCGCTGCCCCATTCGTATTTGGCAGGCTAAACGAGTTTAGTTGGCCAAACATTATCATAACTTGGTCGTTTGCAAGCCGCAATGGTGTAATCGTTTCATTTTTAAAACGTTTTTCGGCATTTTTACGGTACTTTCCCAAAATGGCTGCCTTTCCGTTCATTATTTTGATGTCCGGTTGGGCCATAGAGGCCCATAGGAGCCCAGGGGCATAGCGAAAACTAAGCTGAAATGCAGTTTAGGCTTCCCTCTATTTAAAATGCAGTGCAAAGCCCCGGCCCAAAACGCTGCATACCGCATAATAATAAACTTTCACTTTTTTTTCGGCAGCCTTTTCCCCCCTCGACAGCAATTTAAGCGGGAAATGATTGCTCACCTTTTGGGGAGTTCGAAAATAAAAGGAATAAAAAAAAAGAGAAGCAGGTGTACCTTGTGGGGGTGTCTGGGGGGTTGGTTAACCCCTTTTTCCGAGGGGCAGCTGGCCGCAGGTGTCGGCATATAATTAATTTTATGCATAATCAAGCAAAGTGAAATAAAAACGCCTATTAATTATAGTTTTTGCTGCTGCCCCCCAAAATAACTTTATTCGTGAGGATGGAGGTGGAGGAAAATTAATTCAATGCGCTTAAATTTCACGTCTATTAGTCTCCAGAGTCCGGGTTTCTAATTTCCATACTGAAATTCCTGCTCTTGGCACTTTAGGCAATTAATTTAGAATTTTAATACCCAAAGTCCAGCCCCCCCTGCAGGGTTGGCTAATTGTGGCCTGCAGAGTGGTGACCCTGGATCGATTCGGCTGCATCCGTGGTAGAAAAGGGGTTATGCTTGACCTTTGTATTAGTGAGGGAAAGTGTGGCAAACACACCTACTGGCCAGCAGCAGCGGAAGCGGAAACTGTCAAAGGCACAGCAAACAAACGCAATGCCAGAAAAAAAAGAAAAAAACAACCATTAGACGACACAATTTACTAGGTCAGCAGCAAAGGATGGCAGGTGCCAGGTGGCAGGCAATAAAAAAATAATAGAAAAAGAAAAAGCAAAAGTGCCAGAAGTGGAAAGTGACAGGAAAAGCCAGGAAAAATGGCCAATGGCAAGGTGGCAACTTGGCAAACAGTTTAAAGTGCTCACACGCAGGTAATAAGACAAAGTGGAAATTTAATCAACAAATAAACCGAAAAACCTGAAACTGTTAAATAGGCAAAGCAAAGCAAAACAAAGGCAAAGGCATTATTACACTCCCTCGAAAATTAAGACAATGAAAAGCCCCTTATTTATGTGGTGGTGTGGCCGGGCTAATTACGAAAATAAAACATGATTTATGGCCGAGACTAGGGCCTAGGTTCCTCCTGCTCTTCATGTGTGAGCCAGCAAGATTGAGTAAAGGAAGGAAGGAAAGTGTACGACCAGCAAACAAAAGGACTTTCCCCTCTTCCTTATATAAAGTGCTCAAGTTGTGGGCAATTATTTGCGGATAATTGGTATGCGAGTCGCTCGCCAAATGAGTTGACAAGCTGGAAATGATAGCAGCTCCTGCCCAGCCCCAGTCAATGGCTTGGAAACGCAGGCGAATCAATCAGGCAAACACCAAACAAAAGAAAGGCAGAGCAGCACCAGGATCTGAGCTCTGAGCTCATCATTATGGCTCATTAGCAAAGCAATTTTGGCTGGTGTGAGCCCAGTGTGTGTGTTGTGCTTTCGCTTTTCCCCATTTTCCCTTTCTGGCGGCTTACTCGCATATTGAATGCTGCTAATTTGGCCATAAGCCGGTGCCCAGCCTGGCCCCTTGTGCAAAATGCCAAATCTCTCCCTCGCTCGTTCACTTTCTCTCCTCCTTCGCTTAGTGTGTCAACGTCGACAAAACTATGCCGGCTTAGCGAGGAGACCTCCAAACCCAACCTCTTCCTTTTGCTCCTTGGAAGTCTTAGGCTTCGCTAAGCCAACTGCTTATTACTCGCATGTTCAACAACGAAAAAAGAAAAGGAAAGGAAAATACTAAAGGAAAAGCGCTGGTGTTGCGCAATTTTCTTGACTCAAGGGAACTAGTTCCTTAGGAATATAAATACAAATGATATGAAAGTAAGGGTTATAACTGATGAATGCTAAGAATTTAAGTATGAAAATATTAAGACTTTAAGTATGAAAATATTAAGATTTAAAGTATGAAAGCTGTTGAAATTTTTATAATAAGAAAACCATAGTTTTTGCTTGCTTAAAGTTTAACAAATTCCGAGTTTTAAGGAAAAATTGATAATTCTTTATAAAGGTTTCTAAGGATTGTTCATCTTACGATTTTTGCAGATAAAAAAATGGATTTTTAAGTGAAAAGAAAACTTTACCAATTAAATCGGTTTTATAATAAGAAAAACGTGGTTATTCCTTACTTAAAGTTTACCAAATTCCGGGTTTTAGGGAAAAATTTCTACATCTTTATAAAGGTTTCTAAGGATTGTATATTTTACGAACTTTGCAGATAAAAAATTGATTTTTAAGTGAAAAGGAAACTTTCCTAATTAAATAGGTTTGCTTATTAAAACTTATTAAAAACACGAAGAAAAATATATATATTTAATTTTTAAAGAGTTTCTGATGAGAATTTTCGCTTTTTAAACAGCAAACTCTCTCTATAAAATCCCATTTAGAAACAAATTGTTATAGGGAAAGGTTTAATGGCATCCAAGGACTCTCTCTCTCATTAATCGCTGGAAAAGCCAACGAGTACACCTACACACACACACACACACACACCTCACAGGCAAGGCTTGTTGATAGCCTTTATTGTCTGCAACTCCGGCGACTCTTAATGTCAAAGATGCTGTTGGCGCACAAAAGGGGGGTTGTATCTTTTGGGGACAGCTCCAGCACCAGGTGGAGGAGAAGAAGGAGCAGGAGTCAGAGGGGGAGCAGGAGTCAGAGGAGGAGTAGTCGTTGGAGGAGTGCGTTGTTGACGTTGCCAACCGCAGCAACAAATGTGCATGTGTATAGAAGTCAGAGCAACAGAGAAAAGGGTTCGGTTTGGGTTTGGGTTTGGGGGATAAGCAAATGCAAGAGCAATGGCAACAGACTGCTGCTGCTGCCTCTCATTATGTGTAATGGCTGTAGCAACATCATCAACGGCCAGTAAACAACAACAACAACCCACAAGCAGTAGGAGCAAGAGCAGCAGGACAAGACCAAAAACAACAACCACTGCTGTCACACAGAGTCGTCCTCTCGGACACAACACAACACACACAATGACAATGCGCCAAAAAGGAGGAAGTCATGAATGCAATCTACCTGCATTGCATTGCCGCCCTGAAAGGAATGTCAAGCTGAAAAGCGGAAGGCAAACGAAAAGTAAAAGGAAAAGCAGAGGAAAAGCTGCTGCCAGCAGTTACTCAGAAGCAGGCAGCAGCAGCAGAAGCAGAAAATATCTGTAATGGAAAATATGATACAGAAATTGCTGGGAAACTAAACTTACTACAGAGAGAGTTACTTGAAATACAGAAATATAAAATCTATAAAATACAGAAGACTTTTCCTGATAGTTTCTTATATTTCCCATTATAATAATAATATAATATCACTTTAATATTAGTTTTCCAATAATTCTGACCATTCTTCTAATATTTCCAATCTATTCTAAGATACAGAAGACTTTGCCTGATAGTTTCTTATACTTCCCATTATAATTAATCACTTTAATATTAGTTTTCGAATAATTCTAATAATTCTTCTAATATTCCCAAACTAATCGATTATTTCTCTTCCTCTTTTCAGCATGGACTACACTTGTCTATTCTGTTGCAGCCTGGCCTTCATCCTGTATCTAAACACCCTGAATGCCGGCTTCGTCTACGACGACAGGTAAGAGTCATTATGCCCTAGATTTAGGGGAAACTTCAAGCGAATGTTACGGGGGAGAAAATCGTTCAAGCTTTCAGGCAAATTTATTAAAGTTGCGATAGGAAATACTTCAAGGAGAAGGCACAACAACAGCAACAATAACAAAAAAAATAGCTAGAAAATGTTAAGGTAAAAGGTCGCCTGCGGCATGCCTTGATGCTGCAATGGAATTCCGTTGGTGCTTAAAATCGAATTTCAACCCAGGAAAAACCCATCCCATCCCACACACACACACACAGAGACAAGAAGGCGCTGCTTCCAGCTCTGTGGCTCTCCAGCGACTGTATGCGGCATTAGAGTGGCATTTGTTTATGGTGGGAAAGCTGGGCAGGTGGAGCTGCTGCTGCTGCCGGCAGAGGCCACCTCATCGGCATTTCCCATGATATACGAGCTGCTGGCAAATGCCGCCACCAACGTCGTAGTCGTTGTCACGAACACCCGGCCAAAATCCTACAAAAGTCCGCCTGCCGTGCGTGCAAAGAGTGGCACAGGTGGCACAGGTAGGAATGCAAGGGGGGGAGGACAGCCAGGAGTGGCAGAAGCAGGACTCCCCGCCAAAGACCAAAATGCAAGCCAGGCACGAGTCACTGTGTATGAGTATGCGGCTGAGTGTGTTTGTATGGGAAAAGCCAACAGGATAGCAGTCGATGATGTTGGCATTGTAGTGGAAGTCCTTCTCAGAATTGTAGTTGGTAATGTCCTGGTACACAGTGAAAAAAGGGGGTTGCGTTTAAGGAATATCGGAAGAAAAAACGAAAAGAAATTCAAGACTTTTATAAATTTTTTAAAGGGAATTAGAAAAAGAAATTTAAATCAAACTTTAGCTCATTTTCTTTATTTATTTAAAAAATAAACTAAAAATTTCCAAACTTTTAAGTAAACCTGGGCACACTTTTAGGAAATTTATAATTTGTAGGAAGTTTTTAAAGAGAATTACAAGAAAGAAATTTAAAAGAAACTTCAGCTCATTTTCTTTATTTATTTAAAAAAAAATGGTCTAAAAAATTCAAAAATTTAAAGAAAACCTGGGCACACTTTTAAAAATTTTATAATTTTTAGGAATTTTTTAAAGAGAATTACAAGAAAGAAATTTAAAAGAAACTTCAGCTCATTTTCTTTATTTAATACAAAAAAAAATCTAAAAATTTCGTAATTTTCAAGAAAACCTGGGCACACTTTTTCACAGTGTCCTCTTGCCGAAGAGAGTGCCCTGCGTGTGGATGCCGATGCTGATGATGATGCCATCAGTGACAACATGGAGATGCAGGCCAGTTTGGCTTTAACCTCGGGCTGGCCTGCGGCTGAAAATGTGCATAATAAATGCATGTGTGTGTGTGTGTGTGTGTGTGGGAATGACCTTAATGATTGGACAAAAGTTGCCAGGCAAAAACGTCGACGTAAGACATGCATTCCCTTTCTTGCAATCGAGCACTTAATTTCTGCTTGAGGGGGTTACAAATTCCAGGAAACTTGCTATGTAAAGCAGATAAATTTTTAAGCAAAACCTGGGAGCTTGAGAAACGAGGTTTACTTAAAGAGATTTACTTATTATTTAACTTAAAAATTAATATTCTGACTTAACTCCTTCAATAAGACATAAGAAACCCTTATATAACCCAACAATCTCTCTTTAAAAACGATTTTCCTATATTCTTTCCTTGCAGACGCGCCATTTTGGCCAATGCAGATGTCTCTGGCAACGGACCCTGGCAACGCAGCTTCGCCAATGACTTCTGGGGCACTCCACTGACGGATAACGGCTCCCATGGCTCCTGGCGTCCGCTCTGCGTGCTCAGCTTCCGGCTCAACTATCTGCTCGGAGGCGGCTTTGCCCCGTGGGGCTTTCATTTGGTCAACAACCTGCTCCATTGCGTGGCCACTGCCTTGGTGGTGCGTGTGGCTCGCACTCTGTTGGCCTCTGTGTGGGCCGTCTTGGCCGCTGGGGCCATCTTTGCCGCCCATCCCATTCACACGGAAGCGGTGGCCGGTGTGGTGGGGCGGGCAGATGTTGCCGCCTGCGTTTGCTACCTGCTCACGTACCTCAGTTATCTCCGGCACATGCGTTGGCGGGAATCTGGTGATCCTCGCCAGTGGCTGGCCTTGGGAATGACGCTTATCCTGGCCCTGGCGGGTCTGCTTTGCAAGGAGACGGCCGTTACGGCTTTGCTAGTTTGCGCCTTGTTCGATGTGATGCGAGGGCTGAGCGGACAGGTGGATAAGGTGAGTTTTGAGGCAGTTTTCCATACATTTTTAGTGATTTTTGTAATGTTTTTTGAATGTTTCTTAATGGTTTATTAATATTTCTTTCTTAATTTTCATGTTATCCTTGCAGCAACGCATTCGTTCGGTTTGTTTAGTCCTTGGCGCTCTCTGCTTTGGCGTGTACTGCCGCCTGGTCATTGTCCCGGGACCGCAGACCGCCTTCTCCAGTGCCGACAATCCCATTGCCCGCACTCCCTCTGCGTGGACGCGCCTGCTGACCTTCCTTTACCTGCCCGTCTTTAACCTTCGACTGCTGCTGCAGCCGCAAGTGTTGAGCTTCGACTGGGGCATGGATGCCCTGCCCAGAGTCACCACGCTGTGGGATAGAAGGAATGCCCAATCTGCCTGCTTCTACTCCGTGCTGGTGGGTGTGGCGTGGCGCAGCTGTCGGCAATTGCTGCTCGGCGGTCACAAGGTGGCCAGTGGCCAGGTTTCCAGCAGCAGCTCTTCCGCCTTTCCCCAGTATCACATCCAGAAGGTGGCATCATCCAGTCGCAAGTCACGCTCTAAGCGCAAGCGATTGGCCAATAGTAGTAGCAGCAAGTACCAAGCCTTTGAGGCAGCCTATCAGCATCATCATCATCAGGAGGCTGCTGCGCTTCCCTGTCGTGACTGCAACAACAACAACCATCAGCAGAGCAGCAATGGTTATGTCTACGAGGGCAACTCAACGCAGTCTGCTCAGAGCCATCAGCAGCCCCATCACCTTGTGTCTTCCGCCTTTCGCGGCTCCCGCAGCAGCAGCAGCTGCAGCAACAGCACCAACAGCAGCAGCAGCAGCAGCTCCAGTTCTAGCTCTAGTTCAAGCTCCAGCTCCTCTTCAACCTCCTCTTCCTCCTCGTCCAGCTCTAATTTCCATTGCTCCAAGGATTATGCGCTGGATGGCATGTCGCCGGGTAACAGGCACGCCTGCGTTCTGCTCATGTCCTGCAGCTTTTTGGCCCTGCCCTTCCTGCCCGCCAGCAATCTGCTTTTCTATGTGGGCTTTGTGGTGGCCGAGCGTCTGCTGTACCTGCCCAGCGTGGGCTTTTGTCTCCTGGTGGGCTATGGAGTCTCCAAGCTGATGGCCTGCTCCCAGCGCACACGCTGCACCCTGCTTTTGAGCCTCAGTGTCCTGCTGGCTGCAATGAGCCTGAGGACTGTGCGGCGGAATGCCGACTGGCGGGACGAGGAGAGTCTGTACAGGAGTGCGATTGCCATCAATCCGCCAAAGGGTAAGTGACTAGTTTTTTTTTCTGATGGCGATTCGGCGGCTAATTTGATTTTACTTTTCAGCGTTGGGCAATCTGGGCAGTGTGCTGAGCTCGCAGGGACGTTACGAGGAGGCCAAGCAGGTCCTGCAGGAGGCCATTCGCTACAGGCCCAATATGGCGGATGTGCACTTTAACCTGTGAGTAGTCACTAACCAGGATAACTATGATAACTCTCGACCATTAGCGGCCATTAAGTGGGGGAGAGTTTAGAGTGGAATTTGAACTAAAAAGGCTGAAAGGAAGTTCTTTTTGAGGTTATTTCTGAGATTCTCTAATATTTTAAGTTCTTTTTAAGGTTATTTCGGAGGTTCTCTAGGACTATTAGTTCTTTTTGAGGTTATTTCTGAGGTTTTCTAGAATTACAAGTTCTTTTTGGGGTTATTTCTGAGGTTCTCTAGGATTACAAGCTCTTTTTGAGGTTATTTCTGAGGTTTTCTAGGATTATAAGTTCTTTTTGAGGTTATTTCAGAGGTTCTCTAGGATTATAAGTTCTTCTTGAGGTTATTTTTGAGGTTTTGTAGGATAATCAACATTGTTTTAACATTTTAAAACCTTTTCTGTCTGCTTTTCTTTAAATTTTATTTAGTTTTTGCGCTTTTAGCGTAAAAGCTTAAACCGGAACTGGCCTCATATGTGACAGGGAAAAGCGATGCGATAAATGGCAGCCATTTTCATTATCTCTCCATGAGTTCTCCACTCTTCACCCTGCAAGCACCAGGACTCCGCTTGGGTGCGCATTTAGCGCGGCCATTTTATGCAGCGAAGCATCCCAGTTATGAGAGACTACATCCTGCGTCCTTCGTCCTGCCTCGTCCCTGGCAATACACAATGCCGAACAAGCTGTCAAATGAAGCCCATTTCCCTTTTTGCTCCCTTGTTTATCCCCCTCTTTTCTCCTTTTGCATTTCCCTAGAGACACGCACCAATCCTTCTCCTACTCCAAGTCGCCAACTGAAAACTGCATCCTTCGCCGCGTACTTTCCCATTTGTATCCTGCTCAGGGCATTTGCGTGCCGCTGCAGAACTATGCGCATTTTGTGATGCTTACAGAGAGAGAAAATTGGGAGAATAAAGAGGAGAATTAAGAGGAGAATTGTAATTTTTAGACTTTACGACTTAAAGATTTTTTAAGTTTTGTAAGCTCGGAAAAGGAATTAATTAGCCTTATTATTTATTCATCGAAATATGAGGTTTATAGGTTGATATAAAATATATTTCTAAGGTTTCTTTGAACCTTTTATGACTTAAAGAATTTTTAAAAATGAATTAATTAGCCCGAAGGTTTATAGGTTTGATATAAAATATTTTTCTAAGGTTTCTTTGAACCGTTTGAGGTCCTTGTTTTTGTATTTGATCTCTTGAAAAAAATTACATAACCAAAGTTTACCTAAAAATCAAGAAAATATCATTTTCCCTTAATTATTTAGAGTGCCAAGCTTCCCCTTATCTATTCTCATCTTGTTAAGATCTTTTAAGGTTTAACTCCAGAGAAATCTGTGTATATTTTTCATGATGTACCAACCAGGATGCTCGACAAAAGTCCTTAGCTTTCACACTCTCTCCGCTTCGCTCCTCTCCTCTCCGACCGTTTCGTCTGTCAACGTCTGACAAAGTCTGTAAGCGTGCTGTGTTCTTCGCTTTCAGTTCGGTTCTGTTCTGCTCTGTTCTTTCTGTCCTGTTCCGCAATGTCCTGTGCCGAGCTCAGCTCCTGCTCCTGCTTCTGGTTCTGTGTTTTGTCTGCTGTCTGTTGTCTGTTCGCATTGCATTTTTGCTCATTGCGCATATTTCACAGCAGCGAGGCGACGCGATGCGATGCGACAGAAGAAAGAAAAGCCAGCAGCAGGAAAAAGCGGAAATACAAAGCAGAAAGCACAAAAAAAAAAGAAAAGTGAACGCGGCGGAGTTGTGTGCTTTGAATATTCAGTGCGTCATTTCGGGTTTCCTTTTTACCGCCTGTCTGTCAACGTCAGACAGCAGCGGGCTTGTCGCAGGCCAGATTATTGCTTGTACTCAGCCAGGATCCCAGTGTCCTTATGTCTACTCCTCCACCTCCTCCTCCTCCCAACTCTCTGGCGCGGCTAATGTTGGAATCCCCGAGTCAATGGTTCAGAACCAGGTCACACTGCTAAGGCTGCCATTAATGTGTGCTGTGTGTGCTGTGTCCTGTGTGGAAACCCTTCAACAGGCTAGGCGCTAATCGAAAATCAATGCAACAGCTTCTAACCGGAACATATCCTGCAGATACACATCTTGTACATACATACATTATTTACTGCGATCAAATCATCAATGGCAATGCTCGCGGCGCCTGTCGCTTGCTTGACTGATTGCCATCTACTCGAATTTCGACTGCTGAATCCTGAATTCCTCTCCCACACACACAGCAGGAGTCCTGCCCGGAAGCCAAACACCGAAACCAGAAAATCACTGAGCTGTATAATTTGATTTTTTACTTTACTTTCGAGCTTTTATTGTTGGTGTTTTGCCACAGTTGCATTCGAAATGGCAAACCACCTCCTCCTTCGATTTGCTGTTTGCATTTTCCTCCTTCTTTTTCTCAAGAAAATGTTATGGGAAAAATGCCAGCAACAAACTAATTACATAAATCCTAGAACACTTTCACTGAAGGTCGGTTTCCCTTTGAAATTCTACAGAAGCCAAGCTTCTTGGAAATGTAATTTTTTAAAGAGAATTGCAAGAAAGAAATTAAAAAGAAACTTCAGCTAATTTTCTTTATTTATTAAAAAAAAATGTTCTGAAAATTTCTAAAATTTGAAGAAAACCTGGGCACACTTTTATGAATATTAAAACTTTTAGAAATTTTTTTAGGGAATTAGTAAAAGAAATTTAAAAGAAACTTCACCTCATTCTCTTTATTTAATTTTAAAAAATGATCTAAAAATTCCCAAAGTTTAAAGAAAACCTGGGCACACTTTACCACATTCGAAATGGGAAACCTCCTCCTTTGATTTGCTGTTTGCATTTTCCCCTTTCTTTTTCTCAAGAAAATGTTGTGGGAAAATTGCCAGCAACAAACTAATTACAAAAATCCTAGAACACTTTCACTGAAGGTCGGGTTTCCCTTTGAAATTCTAGAGAAGCCAAGCTTCTTGGAAATGTACTTTTCTTTCTGTGTAAGTAGCAACCCTTCAACCCTTCTCACTTGACTTGTTAGGCGCTTCACGAAACCCACAAGAGGCCAAGTCCCCCAACGAGTCTCTCCGATTTGAACGCTCTAATTAGATCTTAAGAGCCCGGCACAAGTTCAGTCTATTAATGTCAACACACTTTCACTCTTGCTCTCGCTTCAGGGGCATCCTGCACCAGAATCAGCAGGACTATAACTCGGCCGTGGAGTGCTTTCAGCGTGCCATCAAATTCCGACCGAATCTGGCGGGTAAGTTTGCCATTTTGCAGTTTTTTCAGAGGTTTTACATGTTCTCTTATCCAAAAAAAAACAGTGGCCTACCTCAACCTGGGCATATCATTTATAGCGCTGGGCAAGCGCCAGCAGGCTATTGAGATCCTGCAGGCGGGCTCTAATCTGGATGGAGCTTCGGTACGAGATCGTGGTGCCCATGATCAGGCCAGAAGCTCGTCATATTTGCAATTGGGCGCCCTGTACGTAGAGCAGGGCAAGCTACAGAGAGCCCTGGCTGTCTATAGGGAAGCCCTGTCTTCGCTGCCAGGATTGCCGCAACAAAGAGAGGTTCTGTACCAGCGAATAGGTGATGTCCTGGGTCGATTGCAGCAATGGGATGAGGCAGAGCGACATCATCGAGCTGCCTTGGAACTGCAGCCCAATCAGGTGGCAGCCCATCTCTCCTATGGTATTACTTTGGCCAGAAATGTAAGTTGTAAAGGCTTCTAAATATATTTTGGAATTTTTTAATAATTATTTCCGCTATTTAACCCACAGAGTAGCCGCGCCTCGGAGGCAGAAATGTGGTTCAAGCGAGCATTACAACTGGCGCCCGAGCAGGCCAGCGTCTATCATCATTATGGTGAGAGCAAGGATTTATTAATTAATTATTAAATACTAGTATTTAAAATGATTATTTTAATGTTCTTTTTAGCTGAATTTCTATCCCTGCAGTCACGACATCATGAATCTGCTATTTATCATCGCCGAGCTGCAGAATTGGCACCCAAGGACTATGCTTTGGTGGTGGCTGCTGCCACGGCAATGCGTTTGCTGGACAGGAAAGTAGAGGCCGAAATGTGGTACAGAAAGGTGAGTCTTCTGATGATGAGAGATTTAATCCGATTCTAAACCCTATTTCTATATATTTTTTTGTTTAGGCTGTGGCTCTGCGACCGGACGATGCCCATGCTCACACCAATCTGGGGGCCATATTGCATTTGCTGGGCAGGACAAATCATGCGGCTGCCAGCTACAAGGCAGCACTGCGTCTACAGCCCGGAGATGCCATCACGCTGGGCAACCTGGCCAAGCTGGGTGTGACGAATGTCTAGCAAAAAGGAGCTAAAGTTTAAGTTTAAGTTTAAGAGCATATTTTTATAAATGATAAAGAAAGGCAGCAGTTAGATAACTCTACAGAATTTATACAAAGGACTTCGATACATATGTATATCATTTAGCAAGCTGGCAGCCGTGTAAATATCCAAGCAGCGACCAAAAGAGAGAATGTCACAGAATATAAAGATAAAGAGATAGATAAAGAGATAGATAACGAGACAGATAAAGATACAGAGATACAGATACATCTACCAAGATACAGAGACAGATACATCTACCAAGATACAGATACAGCGTTACAGATACAGATACCGCATCAGAGAAGCGACAGAGAGAACAATAATTAAAATATCTAACTGTTAAGGAAACGAATGTGTTGCTGTGTACAGCTATGGGGGAACGATGATTGGGTAACTACTCGTAATGTGCTTAAAATATCCATGTAAATTTGAGATTGTAAATATGAGAATACATATTATTGACTATATAAATACGATATATATTATATATTGACTTGGCTTCTCCAAATTGTTTTCTGTCCGTTGTGTAATGTACATTTTAGTTAAGCAAAATAAAGCAAAGTGTATGGATTGTATAGAGATATGGCAAAAGGAGAATATATATATATATATATATAAATAAAAAAAAAGAAAACAAAAAATGAATTGAATTCAAGCTGTGTTTTTCTTGGGCAATTTTCCAGCTTCTTCTCCCCCAAGGCTCTGCGGCTTTTACCAACCATAATTATGACCGCTTAGTGAAATATTTTCACTGCTCAACGGCTTAGATCCTACTCCAGGACACCAGGACTCTCTACCATTCAGCTGAGCCCCAGGACAAACACAATCAATGTCACAATTTTCAACGACAACCCAAGACGAAGACGCCACTTAAGCCTTGGCCAACCACAACAGGAAGTAAGACGCTGTCTGGCAGTGTCTTCTGGCAAGCGCAGGATTATGAATTACAATATACCCGAGTGCTCCTTGGTCCTACCCTCACCCTCCCTCCCCAGTTGCAGTCATAATATTGCCACAGCTAATGCCACGTCTAAATGGCCGTCTTGGTAAGCATTCCCAGGATTCCTGTGCCCCGATAAAGGTGATGACTTTTGACATCCTTCCCTTTCGGGGAGAGACCAAGTGCACTCCAGAGCACCGCCAATTGGTTTGGCAAGTCGAGTGTGGCATCTTGTTTGTTGCTCTCAGCAGGCCCAGAACGTGCCCAAGAGCACCAAGGCGTATAAATGAATGTATCAGACAGTCACTCTGTCCATCAGAGTGTCAGCTTGTCAGTTTGCCAGAGCGTCACTCCGTCAGTGAGTCTGTGAGGAGGCCTCCTCCAAAAACGGTGTCATGTTGCCGGAGCCACTTTGTTGCACTGACGGACGGAGACGCCACTAAATGCGCGCTGCCTCCGACAGGGAGAAGAGCTGCTCACTAATTGCAGACGCCTCTGCCTCAGATTGCTTCTGATGCGGCTGCTGCTTCTCCTCCTGCTCCTGCTGCTGCTACTGCTGCTTCTCCTACTGCTGCTGCTGCTACTGCTGCTGCTGCTGCTGCTGTTGCTGCTTCTCCTCCTGCTCCTGCTGCTGCTACTACTGCTGCTTCTCCTGCTGCTGCTACTACTGCTCCTGCTGCTGCTGCTGCTTCTTCTCCTGCTCCTGCTGCTACTTCTCCTCTTGTTTTAGCTCCTGCTCCTTTTTGGCAGCCTTCCTTGCTCACAAAGTGACTCGTTAGCTTTGTGGGCTGCCGGGAGTGGCGTTCAGTGCGCTAATTACTGACAGCCTCGACGGCGGCGAGTGCTCTCGGATTTATGACAAGACATCGTCAGCATTGGCCATTGCTTTGGCCGAAAGAAGAAAGAGGCGAATGCCAGGCATCACTAGCATTGGGTTACGTCTGAATGGGCATCGAATAGGAGACCATTTAAGCGGGAAAACAGTGATCAAAGAGGAGTTACCCAGGAAAACCAGCTTAATATTGATTTTTTTATATTATTTTTGCTTTATTCTTAAGATTTCTTGATTAAATATTTACATGTTTTGATAAATTTCCTTAAAAACGAATCCCAAATCAAGTCTTTTAATATTTTTCCCAGACTTGGCTTTCTTTTGATATAACTTTTCACCTTTTAGCAGACTCAAGGGTAACCCTTGAGCTTCCTTCTTGGCTGGACAATGTCCTGGTCCTAAGTTACAGGAAAAAGGAGCTTGTTCATGGCGAGGAGACTGACCAAAGGGTCAGGGACCGAGACTGGGACCCCACCTGCCAAGTGCAGTGCCAGACGCAGCTAATTCGAGCTAATTATAGCCCGAGGCTGTGTGTGAACTGAAGACGACAGCCGACAAATAAAAAAAAAGGAGCTTACACAATGTTTGATGTGTGTAAAGCAAGGCACACACACACACTCCCCCTCGACAACAACAAAAGCAAAATCGCTTTGGTAGTTTTATGTTTTAATTGTGGCTTACGTTTGATTTGGCCGAAAGGCGAATGCGGCCCTGACAGGCAGCAAAAAAACAAAGGCAAACAAACATGCTGGTGTGCACACATCATACACACTCATCACACACACACACTTACAGGAGGCCACTTTTATTTACAAGTGGGTGATGGCAGATCCGAAATCATTTGTTATTTGCACATTTGCCAAAAAGTAGGAAAAACTTTGCTCCAGCTTCTAAATCGTTTTTGATGAGGGTCGTCATGGCCGAAGCCGGGGCTGGGCAACTGCTCCCGCCTGACCACTTTGGACAACTCCGAAAAAAAGTTCAACATTTGTGGGAAGCAGCAGCAGCAGCAGCAGAGGATGCTGGTGCCGCCGACCCAAGGCCAAGGGGAGTCCTCGTGTGCGTGTGTGTGTGTGATTGGGAATGATAGAGTTGAAAGATATATTATTAGAGAACCTACAGTGAACCCTCTGATAAATATTTTTCCAGAAGAAAAAAAGCTACAAAAATATTTTATTTTTGAGATTTTGCATGGCATTTACTTGAAAATTCATGTGTGGCATTATCAAGCTTTAATCTCTATAAAATAAGTTTAAAAGCTAGAAATTTTCGTTTGAAAAATCCTTAAAATTGGAGTTTATAAGGAAAAACCTTAAAAACTATATTATTTTGGTAATTTTGCAACTTAATACTTGAAAAAAACTTTATTAAAATTTCTTGAAAATCCTTTATAAACTAAAATTCCCTTATATCGAATTTCCCCTTTTTTGACTCAAATACCTTAGGCCTTTCTGTGAGTGAGACTCCTGAAACTGATTTAAGTATGTTTATTATCCTGAAACATATTTTCCACCATAACAATTAAAGTCAAATTAAAATCAGTTTCAGGAGTAGAAGAAATCTTTTAAAATAGCAAATATTTCAGGGTTTAAATTGGCTTAAATGGTAAAGACAATTTTTAAAGAGAATTGTTAACAAATAATGAAAGGATTTTTACAAATAATCATTTTTAAATAGAATTTCACACAAATAATAATAAGATTTTTACAGGTAATAAGTTTTAAATAGCAATCCAAGCAAATAATAATCAGATTTTTTGAAATAATAATTTTTAAATATGATTCCAAACAAATAATGAAAGAAAACAGACTAAATAAGCATTAAAAAATATTCTTAAGCCTTTTATTAACTTTATACTAATTTTTTCCCTCAAAAGGACTTGTAATTATCCAAAACCAGCAGGGACTTTACCAGTTTTTAACATTATTGCCACCATTATCTGTGCAGGCTTTCAAATTTCAAGACAATTGCGACTTTCGCTGCTGCTGCTGCTGCCTGCATTTTTTCCCATAAAAAGGAAATGGGCTAATTAGCGAAAGTAGGCAACATTTTTTCCCTCCCTTTTCGCCCCTCCCACCACAAGGACCTCGTTGCACTTGACATGCAACAAAACGTGACAACGTCAACACTCTGGCTTTCGCATAATAATCATATTGCAATATAATGGCGTGAAACAGCAGCAGCAACATCTGAGACACAACAACAAAAACAGCAGCAAAAACAACAAGGGGAACATCAGTAAAGGCAACAACAAAAGGACGCCACTCGCAAGGACTGAAAAATGTCGCCGACAGTTGACAGTTGAAGCTGGCGATGTCAGCGATGTTGTGAGCAATTTTTTTACTCTTTGCCGCGCTTTTTTGTAATTGCGCAAAAATAAACTCAACTCGCAGGAGCCAAAAATTCGGAATTCTGAATCTGTTGCATAATTTCGGGCGCTCTTTTTGCCAGGCTGCTGCTGCTGCTGCTGTTGCTGCTGCTGCTGGCGCGTGTTCAAGTGTTGACATCGCCAGCAGAAAGCAGCAGAAAAGCATAAAAGCAGAGAGAGAGAAAGAGCTACGACAATTGCAATTGCAGCAGCAATTTATGGCAAAGATGCAACAACAGCAAAAGCAGTAGCAGCAAAAGCAGCAGCAGCAGTAGCAGCAGTAGCAGCAGCAGCAGGACAGCAGCATGAGGGTCGTCGTCGTCGTCTGTCACTGCTCCCAGGACTGTTTTCAGGAATTATAATATGCAAATTTTCATGTGTGTCTGTTTGTGTGTTGTAGGTTTTGTAATTTCCACAATTACCATTGCAAGCCAGTTCCCTGTCTTAATTAAAGAACCCAAGAACTTGCATGTGTGTTGCATTGTTGCAAATTATTTTTCCATGCCTGCCAGCTGTATGGGCAAACAATTAAAAATCAAAATGCCAAATTACACTTGTACATTCACCAAATTACACAGCACACACACACACTCGGTCGGAGGAGAACAAGGAGCAGAAATATAGAGACATCAGTAAACTAAGCTGACAGTAAAAAGTCCGTCCAAGCGTGTAATTAGAAATTATATCCAATTGCCCTGCGGCCACTCGAGCATCGGGCCAAACGAATGGACGGACGAGCAGCAGGAAGGCCATCCTGCTTTGGTCCTGGCCTCCCCATTGAAATCCTCTCGCCTGCGCTCACGATTTTTGGTTTTTCGAGACAGCCACAATGCCTGTGCGCCCTGTGGATGCCTCCGGTTCCTGCCAAGAGTGATGGCAACGTGAGTGGGTATAAATATTACCGAAATCAATAAGTTTCATGCTTTTGTAGCTTTGAGAATTTTAATCATAAGTATTATCAAAAATAAATAAACAATATTTTGAAGAGATCATAAAGTTAAGATATGGGAATTTTAAGATATGAATGGTTCTTTTTATGTATTTTTAAAAATAATGTGAAATTCAATTACAAAAACTCAAAGCTTTGTAATGTTATCTTGAGATTTATCTTTAAAATATTTTAAAATTATTATTTAAATTCACAAATTCGAATTTTTAAAAGTATTCCATGTGAAATAACTTATAAAATGCTATACTTTGTTATAAAACAGATATTAAATGAAAAGATAATACAAATTTTGTTTAAATAAAAAAATTTTAAGATTTAATGGGATTTTTTTAGACATTTACTAATTGGTATTTAATAAGTATTTAATTGGTATTTTATTGGTATTTAATTGGTATTTAATTGGTATTTTTTTGGTATTTTTTGGTATTTAATTGGTATTTAATTGCTATTTAATTGGTCTTTAATTGGTATTTAATTGGTATTTAATTGGTATTTAATTGGTATTTAATTGGTGTTTAATTGGTATTTAATTGGTATTTAATTGGTATTTAATACGTATTTAATTGGTATTTAATAGGTACTTAAGAAAATTTACCATAATACCTATAAAAATTTATTTTTATTTTTGTGTATTTTTGTGGTATTTGCAAAATTTTAGGGAGTTTCTAAGAAATCAAAAATAAATGTAGTATTTTTGTGTTTTTGCAAAATATAACCTATTTAGAAACTATTTTAAAACTTATTTTCCACTTCTACCTTCTAAATTCCAAGTTCTCTCTCTCTCAACACTTATTTTTATCATGGTTTATATATAACTTTATTCTTTATAGAGATGCCATCACCCCCTCAACTTGCCTCTCACCTCGTGTGTGTTCGTGACTCTTTGCCTGATTCGGCAAGTGTGTGCGTGTGTGTGTGTGTCTCTGACAGTGCAGAATGTTTAACTGCAACGGCAGCAGCCTTTCCGGTTGCCGCCTATGCCTGCCACCACCCGCTGCTTTCCTCCCGCCACCCGCTACCTTTTCGCCCCCTCCTTTGCTGCTTCTGTGTGTGGCAGGCAACCCTTTGGCAGCTGCCAAATTGTCTCTTGTGGTTGTCACACACTGCGTATTAGTAATGCGCCATACGCAGCCCTCGGAACCGGTCTTGGACCCCGACACCCCTCCTTTCCACCCGCTTGGGATGCTCGGGGTGTTTGTGTCAAGTGTCAATGTCTGTGCTTTCAATTACGGAATGTCAGACAAGTTGAAAATTAAATTCACAACGCATCCTTGTCGTCGTCGTCGGCGGCGGCGGGGCGTTTATTAAAGTTGGCGCCTTCGAAAAAACTTTCCTAAATGCTTTCCAATGAAGCGTACGCCAGGTAAAGGTGAGGTGCGCCTAGAATTGGCCAAAGCCAACCTTTCGGCTTACGACGTTGGCCAGAAACTTTGGCCATCCATGGTAGCTTGAGGCTAAATGGCAAGTAAAGCTTAAACACAGCTGAGAAGGCAAGGAAGGAGGCGTTAGGAGGACACACACACACACACACAGTCAGCTTTTAAGCCACTTTACAAACAAGCTGAAAATACTTAAAAAGCTGCTAGGAAAAAGATAGCTAATAGGAGAAGAAAGGGGAGGAGAGAAAGCCCTCGAAAAGAGTTAACTGCTTAGGAAAAGTATTAACCAAAAGTGGGGAAAATGGAGATAATATTTCATATTTTAATATGTCAATTTTTCAGAGTATTTAAATAAATACGAAAAAATAAGAAGAAAAAAAAAACAAATAAAATGGCAACACAAATACTTTCTTTTATAGCATTTATACGTTTTTTTATAATTTATTTTTCATATTTAAGCCTAAACTGTAAAAGAACAAATCTAAAATTAATTCGATTTAATGAAATAATATTTTTAAACTCATAAAATTTATCAAGTATTAATTATTAATATTTTTTAACTCATAAAATGTATCAAGTATTAATTATAAATATTTTTAAGCTCATAAAATATATTAAGCATTAATTATTAAGTATTTATCACTACACAAAATCTTAAATTAATTATTTTTACCCTGTAATTGCTGTTAATTTCCAAAACCAATTGTGATTATCGCATTCCAGCGAACTCTTCACCTTTGGCAACCCTAAGGCTTTCCCCCCGCTGACATGTAGCTTTTCTTGACCCTGCCTGCCACCTGCCGCCTAACTGATTTGACTTACTAACGGGATTCGCTAACCCCTATTATTTTATTCCGTTTTGTTTGCCATCATCATTAGTCACTCTATTTCGCTCATCTTCCATTTCCCTTATCCTATCACCACATCTGCCTCTGTCGCTCCCAATAGGAATCACCGTTATTTGTTTTGCTGTCAGATTAGCCTCACTTGTTGATGTGCTTCCACTCTCTCTTTCTCTCTCTTATCTGCCCACGCACACATACACAATTATCTTCTCTCTTTCTTATAAGTTTTTTTTGCGGCACTCACCATCTCTTGCCTCTTCCTTGTTGCATGCAGCAAGTGGTCATTCCTTCGGTTATTTTATTGTTACTTCTTGATTTTTACAGTAACACTAATACTTTCTTCACATTTTTTATATTTGAAACAAAGCACAGAAAAACAAAAAACAAAAAGTGGGAAAATACTAAAGGCACATTTTCTTGCCTATATTTTTTTGCTTTTTAATAACACAATAAAAAATTATAAAAAAAATACGCGCACAATTTTGATTTAATGCATTCATAACAAATAATAAAACGCACATAACACTGAAAAAATAAAACAATAAATATTGCGGCACTTGCCACCTTTCCACGGCCATTTTTATTGCAACATCTTTACTTCTAATTTGCAAGGAGGGCCGCTGGCGTTTTTCTTATTGCTATGTATCATCCTTCTTTATGCATGTATATGTGCTCACATACATATATTCTCTTATAAGAAAACCGCGCCAAAATGAAAAATATACGTAGCACACTTTCCATGTAGATCTCATAGCGGACTAACACATACACACATCTGCCTTTGCTTATGCACATTTTCCCTCTATTTTGGCTTCTTGCCATTTAAAACGCGAAAAACACGCAAATTTATAACATTCGATTGGTAAAACTAATAAGACATCATTTCAAATTATCGGAATAATTAAAACCTTCACTTTAATTGAAACACAAAGATGCAAAAAGAACTGGGGAAAAACTTCGCGACGCACGACTCCGCTTCACAACCGTTTTCACCGCGACTCCACGAGAGAATGAAGATCAGCAGCAAAGGGAGAAAAGCAGTGCAACATTGCAACAATGCAACATTGAGAGAGCGAAGTGTCAAGAAGGATGTTGCAAAAGAAATGTTGAGAGAGCAATGTTGAGAGAGTGATATTCAAGAAAAAAGGACTCCTGCAGCAAAAGAGATTCTAATTTTTTATTTGAAATTATTATTTAATATTTTTTATTAGAAAAAATGGAAAAATTATCTTAAGGTTAACCGAAATTTTGCAGATCGAATTATTCGATAGAATTGGAAATTGATAAGAAATAACCTAATGGCAATCGGACTTTTCTGACTTGATTTTATTATTATTATTTTATTATTGTTATTTTTATTATTATTTTTTTTAATTTTATTTATTTCTCAGCAATTTAAATATTTTAAGATTCCTCCGTTTTATTTTTAAATTTAAAATACATTAAAAAAAGTTTAAAATTATGTTTAAAATGCCGTTTTTATTGTTTTTTGTTTTTCTTATTAATTTTGTTTTTGATTGTTCCCTTTTCTGCAATAGAAAAGTATATAAAATAATGAAAATAATCAGAAGACTATGAGTAGGCACGGATTTATTCGAATTGCTCTTAAATAATTAAAAATAATGCCAAATTTGATGATTAATTCTTATACAGAAATTGAGAAATATATAAAGCGAGCACAGAGAGTGGCGTCATCTTTATATATACAAAGCTCTTATCAATTCCAGTGGAAGAGGCCGAAGGCTTCTTCGAAAATCTTCCAATAATTCAAGAATCAGTTTACCGGAGACTTTCTCCAAACGCGGTCTTCAATTCGCTCCCAGGATGCTCAACTTCGCTACCTTCTCCCCTTGGACCCTGGTTGCCTGCACATTATGGCATGGATCCTTGGGGCAGAGCTTTTTGTCAGCCCGCGTAGTAGGACTTCAAGACCTTTGTTCCAATATGTGTGACATAGTCAAAGCCCAGAACCAAGGGAACACCTGTGATGCTGACAACGAAATCAAAGCGAATCTACGTAGGTTGGAGGTTAAAATTGGAAAGGTACAGGACCAGCAGAAAGTCCAACTGATAAGAGTGTATATGCTGGAAGAACAACTGCATGGAGTGGCTAAGCTGGATGGCCAAATGGAAGGAGTGGAAGCTACGCTGAGAAGACAACTGGAAGGAGTGGAAGCTACGCTGGAAGAACAACTGCAACGAGTGGAAGCTAAGCTGGAAGAACAACTGCTAAGAGTGGAAGCTACGCTGGCAGAACAACTGCATGGAGCGGCTAAGCTGGATGGCCAAATGGAAGATCAACTGCAAGGAGTGGAAGCTACGCTGAGAGGACAACTGCAAGAAGTGGAAGCTAAGCTGGAAGGACAACTGTATGAAGGTGCTAAGCTAAAAAGACAACTGCAAGGAGTGGAAGCTAAGCTGGAAGAACAACTGCAAGGAGTCGAAGCTAAGCTGGAAAGACAAGAGGCGTTACTAACCTATATGGAAAGAAATCTAGAAAGAAATCTGCTTGCCGTACAGACCAAGCAAGAATCGGCACTGACTAAAATCGAAAATCAACTACAAGCAATTTTAAATATGACGAAAACCCTCCAACAAACAGCCAATGTCGACAACCCGGTTTTAGATAAGAACATAACGTTAGGTTTCTCCCGAATCGGTAATAGGTACTTCCGAATTGAACAAGCAGAACTGATGTGGGATGCTGCTGAGAAAAGATGTCGTGATCTCGGAGGTTACTTAGCCTCCTTTCGAAATGAAGCGGAATTCACCGCCGTAACAGAACACCTTAGTTCAGGATATAGCTACTGGTTAGGTATCCATTATCTGGCTGTCGAGGGCAACTTCATATCTGTGGCCTCTGGCAAGCCAGCACAATTTTTAAAATGGCTCAAAAAATCGGTCATTCCTGGGCCAGACTGCGTCTATTTGGAAACCCGGGGAATGGTTGATAACGCCTGTAATATGTCCAATGGATTTATTTGCCAGGCGGACAATGAAACTTAGAAATATTCACATTGATCATATTAAATAAAGTTGTATTTTAAAATTATAAAACTGTGTTTTTCAAAACGTTATTTCTTGGAAATCTCTTTAGTAGAAATAATCTAAATAATGTCACATTAAGGGGGATTTTATATCAGTTTATATAAGCTACTTAAATACTCCTTCTTGGAAAATATATACGCAGAGTGTGGTCAGCGATATAAGTAGCTCTTATCAACTCCAACTTAGATGCGATGCCTCTTTAGAAGCCATCTCGGAATTCCCAGAATTCCTTGATAAGGAACCGTAACCCCTGTCTGACGTCAAGCCTCATTAACAGTGATCCTAACTTTAAGCTGCACTTTTTTTCAGCTAAATGGCTATTAAAAAACTTATTAATTATAAATTTGTAATCTCTTTTTGATTATTTTAACCATAGATTACCAATATTAATATTACATTCTAATCCTAAATACATTTCCTATAACTGCCATACCAGTAAATATATTTTAATGAAAAGATCTAAGATAAAATTGTTGAAATGATGTGTTTTTTTAACAATTCTTTTCTTGATCTAAATACAGCTTTTGAAGAATGCAGACTAAGTTAAAGTGCAGCAGACAACTCCTTCTCCTTCTCCTTTCTTTGCCGCATTCCCTTGTCCAAAATCCGCTTAAAATTGTCAAATGTAACAATGTCCTATGTGATGCGACGCTGGTGAGGGGATGATGGGAATTGCGATGGTTGAGGGGAAGGACATTAGCAAGCAGGAACAACAATGCACGGAGGACAATCAAAATCCGAAAGCATGAGACTGTCAGATGCAGGAGACATGTGGAATGGCGAGGAAGTTGGGCGGCTGAGCACTTGGCGAAAACAAAGGCGACTTTCCTCCTTTTACTCCATAAATTCAGGCAAAGAGCCAGAGACAATGAATGATCCAAAAAAGCCAGAAGAGCGGAGAAGAAGGAGCTGTGCACTGTTAAAAACCAAATTATTTTTAAATTAAATTAAAAGTGAATAGCAAGAAAATATGTTACTATTCACTTTTAATTTAGTTTAAGTATTATTTTGTTTATAATTAATTTGTTTATTGATTGCTTGTTCATTTTGTACATTTATTTGATTTTATTTTATTCATTTTGTTCATTTGTTTGATTTTATTCATTAATTTCATTTGTATATGTATTCATTCTGTTCATTTATTTTATTTTATTTATTTTATTCAATTTGTTAATTTAAAGTTGTTATTAAATTTGTTTATAGGTTCATTTAAGTTTATTATTCATTAAGTTCATTTGTATATTTATTCATTCTGTTCATTTATTTGATTTTATTCAATTTTTTGTTATTAAATTTGTTTATTTAGCTTACTTTTTATTTATTTTGCTAATATTGTTATGTATTATTTGGTTTTTGAAATCATTTATTTTCATTCATTCATTTTCTTTTATGAATAAACCTTTGTAATTATCTTTATACTAATTTTGTTTAATTGCTCATTTGTCTATTAATTCATAGGCTTCTTCATTTGATTAGTTGTCTCAGCTGTTCAGTTTTCATTTGGTTCTTTTGTTCATCCTATAAATTTTGTTAGGCTTTCTTTAAATATTAACTGTAATCGAAAATATAGATATAATTTTTATATCTATTAAAAAAAAACGATATATTTTCTTAATATATTTCTGTTTCTACTTTTTTTGCGTGCAAAAATAAGGAGCTAAAGCTGGAAGCTGAGACAGTTCGAGGGACGTGTTTAAATTTAATCGTCACTTGGAGGATAGAGAGATGAGGGAGGAATATGCCTCCCACATACACACACATCACCCCCTCCCTTGACTTTATGGCATTTTATTATTTTTTATGATTGTTTACAAGACAAGCGGCTTTTAGGCACGCTGCATTGCAACCTCTAACCCGCAGAGAGGGTGGGTGCTGGTGGGAGCTGGTGGAGTGTCAGGCACATGTTGAAACAAAGTGCTTTTGTTTGGTGACATCAAGTTAAGTACCTGGAACCCAGAAACCCAGGAACTCAGGAACCCAAGAGCTAAGAGAGACAGAGAGCCAGGACGAGGACAACAAGCACTCCCGAGCTGCTGATGCTTGACGTGACTCGAGTTCGTTTTGCATTTGAAATTTGCATTTTTAATGAAAAACGGTTTTAATTGCATGAAATTGTTTGACTTTGTTAAACAGCAAGATTGAGTGGGGGAGGTTTGGAGTCAAAGCGCAAAAAAAGGGGAAGAATGTGGGAGAAGCAGGAGCAGGAGCAGGAGGAGGAGGAGGTCCTGGAGCAGAAGCCGGCACTGGATGTGGGAAGCAAATAAATTCAAGTACGAGAACATTCTATTTACACGCCACTGACTATCAACAGGAACCGGATGCAACACTTGGCAGCGCTGCCAACCGCACGACTTCAACATCGACTTGGGCACACTGTCGACTTAAAGGACCTTTTTTTGGGGTGTTTTCAAATACTTAAAGGAATTTTAGAGAAAATTTAAATGCATCAAAGAAGCTTAAACTAAAGGCAGGAAGTGATATATTGGTGAGTATTTCAATCATGAAACATCCTCTAATATCATTAATTTAATTTTAAAAATTGTACTTCCTGGAAAACCTTAAACCACTGTACACACTGGCATCGCAAAAATTATAGCCAGACACGACGTGGCTGAAAAATTGCTGGCAAAAACTTGCCGAAAGTGGCAACAAACAAACAAACGGACAGCAGATACAGAGAGAGGGAGAGAGAAACAAACAGAGGAAGTCGCGGCGAGGAGGAAACTGAGGCAACTGGACGCCAACTGATAGCAAATATGTTCCCAAGTACTTTTGGAGAAAACGTTTTTAAGCCAGCGACAAAACTTTTACCTCGATTGCCAGTGGGAGAAAGCCGTAGAGAAGCGGCAACAGGATTGAGAGAAATGGAGACAAGGGTATGCAATGGCACTGAGAGAAAAAAAGGAAGTATAAATAGAAATTTGGTAGATTATTTTGGGTAAAAACCAAGAACATATTAGTTAAGGTTACGAAGGACTTTCATTTGATTTCCAGCTTTTATTGCTAGAATTTCCCACTGATTCTGATCACTAACTTATGATAAGTATCAATATTTTTAATAATCTTGGGTATATTTGGGTATATTTAGGGTATACTTGGATACATTTGAGTATATTTTGGTATATTTTGGTATACTTTGGTATATTGTAAGTATATTTTGGGTATATTTGGGTATACTTGGGTATATTTGAGTATGTTTTGGTACATTTGGGTATATTTTGGAATATTCTGGTATATTTTGGTGTATACTTGGGTATATTTGGGTATATTTTGGTATATTTTGTTAAGTATCAATATCCTAAATAATCTTTCAAATTCCATTTCTTTTCAGTGCTTGAGGCGAGTCAGGCAGAGTCTCGTGACTCGCTAAGCCGCTTAAATCTTTCATGTAAACTTTTCTTTCACCCCACTGGCTTTCCCTTGTTTTCCCTCAGCCAAATCTAGAGCTATTTCTGGCTTTCTCCATTTCTCTGTACTCTCTATACTTTTCCCCAACTTTCCCCGCTGCTGTCTCAATTTTTGCTCATTTCTACAGTCGATCTTTGGACTTTTGTCGCTCATCCGTCTTTAATGAAGTTGACTGCGTTTTGTCTCTTGGTCTTCGGTGGATGGTTTCCCAACGAACCGCTTTTCATTTTTCAAACTGGCAAATATTTTCCAACCAACTTCCAGAAACTGTTGCTGCTGCGGTGAGAAGAAGGTGGTAGTTGGTGGGTTGGTGGGTAGTTCTTTGGGGTTTTTTTTTTGGGAACATGGCTGCTGTTTGCGTGATAAAAGCAAATTTTCACTTTTGGCTTTCGATGCGTTTTTTTTTTCTGGCTTCTTTCTGCTGCCATCGAAGTCAGGAAGATAAATGCTGATAAATGCATTCAACTGTTTAGAATGGAGAAGAAAACGCAGAGGCGTGAGTGAGCTTTGGGAAATGAGGAAAAAATTAGCCCGGCAACACCTTCGCATTAACCAAAAATGGAATCTCCTGAGCCTAACGAGTTCCATTTGTGGGCCAGTTCTCTGGCGGAATTAGCATAATTAGGCGGCGGGACAAGTGCCACCTGTCCACGGGGGTGTGATGAGGAGGCTTCAAGGGGAATATCCCTTTGATTTGGGTCAACGTACGTCAATTAAGTTAATGGAATGCCGCAAAAAGTTGTCCCAAAGGCAGACAAAAAATTTCATAGAATTCTGTCTCCAAAAAGGATGTTTTTCCAACTGATTTTGTGGATTTGTGGATTTTTTGGAGCTAAAAAAGTTGTGGGATCTAAAAAATTGTAAATACATAAATTTAAATGATATATAAAATATAATATTTATAATATAAAAAAGAAACTGGATTTTTAAAGAAACCTTTTTTTCTTTCTAGTCTAGTGGCATTTTTGGTTAAATTTAAGTATTATTTCTTTCAGAACTTCTCTTCTTTTTCCCCCTGATGATACCATATATAATTGAATTAATTTCCCAGTGGTTTCTGGGAACCCCTTAACTGCCCTGTTGTTGTTTTTTTCAGACTGTGCCAAGGCCTCTAATTGAAATTACTTCATTAGACGGTTGGCCCCCAGTGTGTTTTGGCCCTTTTTTTGGGGCCAACAACAGATGACAGTTGTAATCAAATTGGACGTGGACCATTAAAAACGATAGCACCCTGGTCTCTGGTCTCTGGACTCTGGACTCTATAGTCTGGACTCCTTCGTCCGGAAGTTACAGCCACGCTCCGTGAGAGGGCCTGGCATGGGGCCAAAAAGGAGTTCCAGGACTCGAAAGACTGCCTGCCCCAAAATGAAAGCAAAACGAATTGAAAATTAAATACACAATTTATTGCATTCGCGCGAGTCCTTGTCACGGAGCAGCAGTAGAAGCCGGACAAAAACAAAGTACAGTTGGCCCCGCGACACATTCCATTTCATTCCCCCTCCGTTCCTTGGGCAATAAGTGAAAATTTGTTGTACGTTGCACATAAATTTTCGTGCTGCATTGGCATTGGGGAAAATGGAAAAGGGGAAGGGGGGAAAACTCATGGGGGCCATGGCAAATTAATATTTATTTCCATGGAGAGAGGTGAAGAGAGAGAGAGAGACGACGGGCTGCTAATTACAAAAGTCGAATGTAGTCATTACACGAGCGATTAAGTCTTTGTCGTGTGTTTTTGGAAACAATTTTGTTGTTTCTGCTATTTCTACATTGCATTTTAAAATCCTATTAATTTTCTGCTAAAGTGTAGTATTTTTGAATAGACCAAGGAAGCTCAACTAATTTTTTAAACATAAATTGAGGTTAAGTTGAATTTCTTCGCTTTTAAAGACTTTCTTGAAGCCCTCGAGCCCTAAAACTCTTTTAATAATAGACAACACAATGTATTTATTTAATTTTTATTTTATATTTTATTTTGAAACATATGCTAAATGAATTTCCATTTGCAGATCGATGCCAAGGCGGAAAATTCATTCCACTTTTCTTGCCAGTCCAAAGCACTCTTGTAACTTTTTGGGGACAATTTATATCGTTTCGCTTTTGTTGCGATTATAAAAACATTTGCAACAGCTGATATCTGCTCAAATTGATGGGAGAAATGGGGAAACACATTGGAATATAGTTTTGATAGGGAATGGGGAGTGATAAGGGGGAAGTACACAAGAAAAAATATATTTAAATTGGGGGTTTTATGAGATTTAAGATTATTTAATCTTAAAAACACTTTTAATTAAATTCTTTGCTTCATTTGTATTTTTATTTTAATTTACTTTATTTTTGTATATAATAAATGGTATTTTAAATTTATTTAATACTTATAGGTACTGGAAAATACTCATTTTGATTTACTAAATTATTTTTCCAATCCATTTCAATATAGAATTTCGTTTAAAGCCAAAACCAGTTAAAAATTCTAAAGTAATTATATAAAAAATGTTCAACTAACAAATAAAGTTCGGTTTTAATAGTAAACAATAAAGGAAAGCTAAATATAACCCATTTTTATATTTATCTTATTTTTTAAGCCTGAAACTTGCTACAGGAAAATGTAAACTATTTATCCATCTCCCTATATTCTTTTTCAATGTTTTAACAAATAAATACAATAGTTTCAGCACTTTAAAAAATATTTAAAAAACTTTTTAATACATTTTCCTTTGAAATAATATAAAATAAAGACCCGTTTCAAGTAATTTTTTCTCTCTGTGCGAAAATAAAGATGGCCTGGTGGAAAACTTGTCCAAGAACAATGCTTAAAGTGAAGAAGAAGAAGCCGTAGTAACACACTTACAGTTTATTGCATTTATAGCCGTGCCTCTGTGTGGGTAAGTAAGTCCTTGGCACACACACACTTCCACGCACGTAGCACTCACCCAACCACCCACCTCACCTCGCGCGCCCACCCAAAGGGACACCATTTGGTAATGAGATTTAGAAATAAAATCTACAAAGATGTTTGCACGAGCTGTTGACGTCCATCTAAGTGTATGTATGTGTGTGTGAATCTGTGCGCTTGTCCATTTGTTTCTCTGCTACTATCCATTAGTAACAGATGCTACTGCCACTACCATACCAGAGGCACTACGAGTCGAGTCTCAGTCTGAGTCTCCGGTCCGAGTCTCGGCTCCCAGCTCCCAGCTCTCAGCTTCCAGCTCTCAGCTCCATTTGTAGATCCCACATTCAAATGGCATCTATGCATACGTTGGGCATCGTTTATATGTGCGATTTGCGCTCAACAAATACACATGCATATGGGGAAAACATGAAGAACGGTCGGGAAATTGGTCAAGAAGCAGGACTTGGATACACTATATTGCCAGGATTATAAGCAGAAAGTGGGTAGGTTTTCAGAAAAGAGGTTCTTAAAAAATATCTAAAATCTGGATAGTTGGTAAACTAATTTAAAAGTAATTCCTAAAGAAATGTATATTTGAAATCAATTTGGAAGGTTTGAAAAGGTTTTCCTTTATAAAATTCTTAACGAATTTTAATGGTAAATAAACTTTTGCTTAAAATTCTTGAGTTGATTGGCATTTTAATGGATCATAGTATAGTTCTATAAATATTTATACTTTCCTATTAAATTTAATATATAAATTAAGCTTTAAAAGAATTTTCTATATCAAAATCTATTTCCTATATACAGATTTATTAAATTCTTGCATATATTATACTTTTTTTTATCAAAATCTCCGTATTTGTGTATTTTAACATTTTAATATCTTTTAAATAATTTTCTTTATTAAAATCTATCTATACTTACCATAAAAAATAATGAACATAAGAATTCATGTATACTTATTCTTAAAAATAAAGGTTTAAACTTTTTTGCATTGAAATCTCCTGAGTGAAAATTTATAATGTAAATTTGTTGTATTAAAATCTTTAAGTATCTTGTATTTATTATAAGAACTTTTGATTTTTACATTAAAAATTGTCTATATTTATTTTATACAACAAATTCTTGAACAGATTATCTTTGAAAAAATGTTCTATATCATAATTTATATATATTTATCTTATCTAAATAAAAATATAGTGTTTTCTGTAGATTTTTGTATTCCAGGAATTTTTTAACATTTTCTTGATTAAAGAACTTTCTATATAAAAATCACAATATGACATACAAAATTTCTAATTTTCTACAGAACATCTCAAACTTTTTTATGTATTTAATACGCATAGTTTTCTTATTTTCCCAGCTTCTTTCTCAGAACTTGTACCCTTCCCTCGATGTGTTACATAACCGATACTCATCGAAACATACCTCTTGTTGACCTCCAAAAAGGCAACACGAATTTGTATATGCATGTTAATACGGTTTTGCTGCTGCTGCTCCTGTTCTTTAGTCCTTTGTCCTTCGTGTGTGTGTGTGGGGGGAGCATCGCATTAAACAGTGCTGGCATTAAACCGCTGAGTACTGACTACTGACTACTGACTACTGTGTGGTACTGTACACTGTGTACTCCATTCATAGTTGGACTCTAGCTTATCTTCTGCCTCAGTTCCTGCTTCAGCTCCTGGGTAGCTCCTTTGGCAGCTTGTTCTTCTACGGATTTGTGTCGCCATACCGGCACAGCTTACGGCGGAACAGGACTACAGGGGACTACGCACCGTACAAAATCGCCTGTGTACATCATAAACACGTTTGAGTTATGGCCGCCGCCTGCCTTGCCTTTTTATGTGACTTCTGGTGATGTTTAGCCTGCCTTCCTCTCCCTCCCTCTCTGTGCTGGCCATATAACGAGATAAATCATTTTAGACAGCGTCATTAGTTGGCCGTAATCATGGCCAAGGCGAAGGGACCTACTCAACACACGCGCTCGACTTTTGATACATTACGTATACGCCACGTTAGGAGGGGGACGACTGGCGACTGCCTTTAATCCAAGTCTCTCCGCTGCGGTAAATGGTAAATTTCTTTTTAATTTGAAGCATTCACTCAAAGTCATAGTCATGTTGGGGATATTAATGCGCGTCCGACGTCGTTCATCCGCATCCGAAGCCTCATACCCAGGATTCCGTTTCGTTTCAGGACTCTCGTCCAGCCAATGACTTATAATTTATGGCGATGGCAGGCGCTGTCTGAAACTGAGAGGGGGGGAGAGGGATAAGAGAAGAGCATAAAAAACGAATAAAAAATAAAGAAAGGAATCAGGGAATTTCAGACACTCTTTGAGCATAAAAAATACTAATTTAAAGGGCTTTCCCCCTTGAATTCTATTAGAAAAACCCACAAAAACTTAAGCTGCAGTGATTGATTCTCTCTCTCTCTCTCTCTATATATATATATATGTATATATATCTTCTTAATATATCCGGGCTGTCGTCTCAAGGTTGTCTGTTTGTGCGCTTAATGGCTTTTTAATTATATTAGCGGCGGTCGATTTCGATTTTGTGCGTCCGCAAGTTTCCGCCAAATTCAAGGCAATGAGCCAGCGCGTGACTTGCAATGAAATGGCGTCCTGCCTTCTCTGACCCCTCGTAATTTTCACTACTTCTAACCCAGGACGAAGGACCTTCCTCCTGCCTCACTCCGCCTGTCGTAATAATTGCATCATTTGATGTTGTTTGCTGCCTTGACAGCCGGGACAAGTGCATTTGTCTCTGTACGTTGATGTTTTTACAGTGAGAGAAAGTTATACGAGGTAATTTAGTTAAATTAATAATGAAATAATTACAACAATATAAATAAGGCAGAAAATATTACATTTGGTGAATCTGTTTTGCTTTTTAAAATAAATTTAAACATGGCTTAAAAACTTAAAATTGCAAAATGTATATCTTTCATATCATGATATTATGATATCCTATAGCTGCCATAGGCAGCTTCATAACTTCGCTGTTTCTCAACCTATTTTCATCAAACTTGATATTCGGTTAATTATATTTTTTCCAGTATTTCGTTTTAAATTTCATGAATATCGGACGACTATATCCTATACCTGCCATAGGAACAATCAGGAAAATAATAAAATAAAATCATAACTCCGCTGTTTTTTAACATATTTTCATCAAACTGGAGATTTGGTTACTTAATATTATTCCAGAATCTTGTTTTAAATTTCATGAAAATCGGACTACTATGTCCTATAGCTGCCATAGGAACAATCAGGAAAATAATAAAATAAAATCATAAGTTCGCTGTTTCTTAACTTATTTTCATCAAATTTGAGATTCGGCCAATTATTATTAGCTTTTTTTCTTGTTAAATTTAATATTTCATCTCAAATTTCCTCAGTGTCTTTGCACCGGCTACTTCCTGTGTTGGCTCCTTCTATTCCTCCCACTGCCACATCCTGCTCCTGCCTGACTCCATGCGGCATCGGCGGAGGCACACTAACATATGCTAATAGCAATTTGTGGTAATGAAGTTGATTAACATTGCAGCCAGGAGTGACAACAACAACAACAGCAGGAGCAGAAGCAGAAACACGACGCGGAGACAGACTCTCGCTGGCTCCTTGCTCTCCTTGGTAATTAAATTCATGCGCTGCCGCTTGCATCTCATTCAATCTCAGCTCCATCCGTGATCCTGTCCTGTGCGCTTCCCGCGCTATTACGGAAATTGCATTGAAGCTTGCCATATATCCATAAAGGCCTGCGCCAGTTGACCGACCTCCGCCTCATGTTGTTGTCCTCATTTCCCTTTGACATTTCGCTCCGCAATTCTCGGCCAGCTGCAGCTCCATCAGATCCATCTCCGCCTGCCTGCTGACTTCTGAGCCATGTGTGTGTTGACGCAATTTTCATATAAATTGATGGCCTCTGTGCTCCCTTGACTGCACAACTGAACTTATCCAGCATATCGACTGGCAATTAATTCTGACACGGCCAGCGAGAATTCCGAGGTATCGAGTGAAGGCCTCTTTGGGGATTTATCAGGGAAAGATCGCTTTGTTGAAATCTTAGGGGTTATATTAAAAAAACTATGCTATATTGTATGTATTTTAATGTATTATAATGTTATTAGGAATCTTGCAAAGCAATGATGAAGTGATTTGCGATCATATGGAATATACAGCTTGACAAATATACGGGTTCCGGGGTGGAGGTTAAAGTCTCTTATCAACGGATTCCCCGAAATCCCAAGGTAGCGTTCGAAGAGTCATCCATTCCAATTTGGGATTGATAAGAGCTGTTTATGTATAACTCTGGCCACACTTTATTTGCTCAGAGGCAGAGCATATTATACACTGTAAAAAATCCCCACTCTATAAAGGCAATATGATATTTACTTGACTACAAATAAGTAGCCAAAACTGTTTATCCTAAAAAAAGGTTTCCAAAGATTTATTATTTCGAGAAGAGATTAAAATCGGTAATTGATAAATATATATATTATATTAAGCTTGTTGGTTGTTATTTATCATTTATCATTCTTATCATTAACATTTTATCATTATCATTCTTATCATTATTTATTTTTTATTTATTCATTTTATTAATACTAAATATTATTAAAATTAATTATTTTATTTTAATTTTTATTTAATATTTTCTCTCCGTTTTTAAAGCCTGCAATATCCTAAATGTGATTTCGTTATAGCATTATTTTTTGATTGTCGATTTTTAGCCCGCAGCCATGGCGCATTTTTAATGCAATTATAAAACAACAAAAACAACAACAAAAAAAACAAGAAAAACTGAAATATTGTAGAATGCATTTATAGTCACAAAATTGCATTAAATAATGCAACAAAAATACTCCATAATTTAGTTACTCAACTCCCAAGTTGATTAAATTTTACACAAAAGCTTCAATAATGCGGCGAATCAAAGTGCATTTAATGCGATAATTCAAATGTATATATATATATATATATATATGTATTTCACGGGATAATAAAATATGGCCCGTGACGGACGCAAAAAGTCCGCTCGAGACGCACGTTCCGCTTTCGGACAATGGTTCCCTGTGCCGCCGGAACCGGAAACGTCGCACGGATGCTGCACAAAAGTCGAGCACAAAAGGATGAATGATATGCCGGCCATACCACTTAATTTGCAGAATGCAACTCCATATGTATAAAATTTATTCGCGATCTATTAATGACAGAGAAGGAGTCAAGGAGGGGTTGATAATTTAATTTGAAATGCGGCTGAAAAAGGCCTTTGAATGCTAATGAAATGCAAGCCAAAGGTTGCCAGATTAATTATATATATTAAGCAGGGTAGATGAAGCTGTAAGTGTGTTATTATTATTAAATTCGTAAGATTGAAAGGAGTTTTTAAATATTTTTACATTATTTTATTATTAAATATTATGCCATAAATATTTAGCCAAGTAAATTTCAGATATTTGAGTTTTCAGCAATAAGTTTTACCTTTGACATATCAAAAAATAATATTATATTATATTTATTAGATTTATAATATTATAATAAATCTATATTTATAATAATCACTTATTTTACAATATTAATTTCCAAAAACTAATAATAAATTACCTTAAAATACCCCTTTAAATCCTTGACTTTATTTCGGCTTGCAGACTCACTCTGTCATCCCTAGAAACCCATGGCTTCCTCCTCCGCTCCTCTGCTCCTCTACTCCTCCGCTCCTCCACTCCTCCACTCCTCTCCTCCTCTCTTCCCCCTTCACCCGGCTTTATTGCATGCAATTAAGTTCAATAAAGTGATGCAACGCATCCGCTGATGGAGCATGGCGCGAAGGATTTGTAAGTTGCCTCTTTCCAATGCCTGTTGTTCTTCGCAGGATGCTGAATGCCGGCTTTGCCTTTGCTGTAACTGTTCTCATTGTTGTTCTCGTTGTTGTTGTTGTTGCGTAATTAACGAAAGTGCGCTTGCGGCGGAAGGAGGGGTGTTAAAAAAGGATGGCAGGAGGTTGCCAGTAGGCAGCAGTGGGTGTGGCCAGCCGGGGCTCATTTACAGGATCCCAGCTGCATAATAAGCGCCATATGCCATCGCGGACACGAACGCGGTGCCATGCGGTTTTTATCGCTGCCACAGAGACCCAGAAAGTATGTATACACTGCGAGAAAATCAAATAAAAATATATTTTAAATGAAAATAAAATGCATTAATCGGGAAAACTTGTAAATTAAGCCAATATTTGATTTCTAAAATTAAATAAAATAAATTTTATATCCTAAATCAAAATAAATTCAAAAGTTTACTTAAATTTAAAATAAAAAATATAATATATATTTTTCTCAGTGCATTGAAGCCCTGGCTGAATGCCTAAATTTAATTAAAGTCACCAGCGACTGACCGGGGATCGAACGGAGAGATGTCCTTGCTCCTGCGTCCTTGGTCCTTCCATCCCGTCCGCCCTAATTCGATTAACAATCAACGAAAACTGTGCAAACAAATAAACTTCAAGGGGGCGTCGACGAAATGCTGGGCGTGGCAGACTGCGGCTGGCCACACTTGACCCGCAAAGTAATGGCATAATTAAATTGACGGCCAAAGGAACTGATAAAGCCAATGTCCTTTTGGGGCTCCTGTGGCTGTGCCTGCTGCTGTTGTTGTTGTTGTTGTGGCAGCTAAAAAATATATCCAAAAATTTGGTGTTGCCAGCTCTTCGCGTGTAAAACTCCGTTGTTAACATGCAAATTTACATGGATGATGCCACACACGTGTGGCAAGCGGCAGCAACAGGTGATAGATGACAAATGGCAGCATAGAATAGCAAATAGGGTTTTTTTTTGTGGATAATTGGAATGAAGATAGGAGATTTTAAAGATTGTTCATGGATTTAGAAACATATTAATTGGCTTTACCAACCAGAAACTTCCAAATATTCTAAGATAATAAGATGAGTAACGCGCTAATATTATTTTCATCTAAATCTATCCTTTTATCTGTAATAAAAATATAATAAAATAAAATCAGTCAAATAAATATATATCTTATTTTATTATAAATTATTTATTTATTTAGTTTTTAAATCAACTTTAAATAAAAATATGAAGCTGGTAGTCAGAGTGACGTAAAAAGTTACAGAGATTTCAGGATCTAGGTGAAAGTCTCTTATCAACGGATTCCCAAAATCACGCCATGGATTTCAAAGAGTCATCCGCTCTAAGTTGGGATTGATAACAGATATTTATTAATATGATTATGTAGAGATTTTTATATTTTTGATTAAAATAATAATTATTTTTGATTAATATAATATTATTCAATTTTAATCATTATAAAATGATCAAAAAACATATAAATCAATCTGTAATCATTATCATGTGACTTTTAAAATAAAACTTATAATGATTACGTTCCCTGACAACAAGTTCTGTGCTTAGCCTAGGTTTTTCAGATCGGAAATCTACATGGAATATGTGTAAATATAGGTCATAAAACCACAACAATAACTAATCATTGATTGTTCTCAGCTAAGCTTCTCTTTGAATGAATATTTTAAGCTAAGAATCAAAGAAATTTATTCAACAAACAATTTTAGGGGAAAACTAGAGGAAATGCTTTTCAAAGGGGTCTGGTCAGCTGCGCCTTCAATCCTGAATCAAACAGGAATTTCAAAGACTGGCTGAGGTTTTGAATCGACGGCCATTCATGCATTGTTCCGACCTTCTAGTCGTACCCCTCCCCTCCCCCCATATAAATGTTGAGCTAATTTTGTTTGGCATTCGGAAAATGCCGCCGGGACTGAGAGCTTTCCTTGGCCTGGCTGGCTTTTCCTCCCTTTACTCCTGCTGCTGCTGCTGGTGCTGCATTCAGAGTTCAGAATTGGATTAGAGCTAGGGCGTAATAAGCAAAACGTTAATTGAGTATGGTAATTCACTTAACCGAAGCCGAGGACAGGGCCGGACGGACACCTCCCTTGGCCATTTCATTTTGCTGCATTTATCGTTGGCTGTTAATCTTAAACGATTTTGCTGGATGAAAATGAGGCGAGGCACCGAGTCCAGCGACCATCGAGCAGCGACCAGCGTCCAGCGGGAAATCTGGGCAAAAGATTCATCATGTTTGCCTACAACTCAGTGTCCAAGTAGTTGCTCCGCGGGCAAACAGAAAAGAGGAGCCACTGCAGGAGACTCCTCCGCCAGCAGCAGCAGCAGCAGGAGCAGCAGGACATTTTTAATTAAATTGCATTTCCGCTTGGGAAATTTTTTATGAAGCTACAAAAAAAAGCAGCGCGGGGAAAACTCTCTCTTTGCCTGGGAAGAGAACGCGTAGGCAGCCGCGGAGAAAGCATTTTCCTTTTGTGCTTATTTTTATGCCGTCTCAGTTTTGCGACCACGCCCACACGCCCCTCGAACACTTTTAAAAATTAATAATTATTAATAATGAAATTTTAAAAATTTATTATTATAATAATAAAAAATTCTTTATTTTTTTAAAGATGACAAAAAAAATTCTAAAACTCAACATTTTTTTGGCACTTTTCAAACGTTAATAAAACCGAAACCGCGCGTATACCAAAGTTTAAGTTTGGCTTGAAGGAAAGCCTTATCTTCCCCCTTTAAAATTTAGGATAAATCCTGAATGTGGGACATCAGGTTCAGCAGCTATAACGCTTTTTCTGAACTGCTTTATAAAACCAAAATTTTGCTATGTTGTAGGCCTGGAATTTAGAAAAAATTGTGGGTGAACTCGGATGTAAAATTGTATCCATACCGAGTATAGCCGAGACCTTTTTGAAATGTTTCAACCGAGTCAACTACAATTTATTCTAAATTCCAGGGCTACAACATAGCAAAATTATGGGTCAAAAATTTCAAAATTCGTTTATATATTAAAAAAAAATTGTTTTTTAAATATATTCTCTATAGATTTATTTTTATATTTTTTTAATCCCATTTCTCGCAGTGTTTTCCACGCAATCACAGTAGTTTTGCGCCTGCGGTAAGCTCGGACGGATACGGATACGGTTGCGGATAAGGAGATGGCGATGGTGCTGGTGATGGGATGAAGCAGGGGGCAGGAGCAAGAGAAAGAGAGACGACTGGGGGGCATAGAAGCTGCTGGGCTCGCGTGTAATTCAATTTTTTCTCGTTGCCTTCCCCTCCCTGGCACAACAATTCCAACAAAGAAGCATTTATTTTGCGCCCGGCTTTGTATGCGCTTTTCTTTGTTGCACACAAAACTCAATATCCCGACTTGATGTCCTTTGTAATGCATCCGCTTTCGGCTGACGAACGAACGAACGGACTGACTGAAGGACGTAGGACGACGACGACGACGAGTGAAAAAGCAACTGACTGTAAATCTGCCTGCAGCAGAGGCAGCGCCAGTTGACATGCCAACCGGAGACGGACTGGCAAAAAGGAAGGAGCCCAACAGGAGCAGGAACAGGAGCAAGTTCCAGGAGCAAGAATCGAGGATTGGGCAAAGCAGTGGCTTTAACATCAAACTTAATGACTTTGGCCAAAAGCTAAATTGCACAAAGTGTTACCCTCGTCCTCTGGCTCCCGGCTGCAATCAACGGGAAGCGGCTTTTAGGGCCATTAGCCAGTTCTCTAGCACATGTTACTACACGGCTCTCCCTATTGGCCCAACACTGAAAGGACTTTGAGTTTGTTTAATACAATTATAAGATTATTTTATTCAAATTTCATAGCTCTAGCTGTTAAGGTCTCTGAGATTTACAAGTTTATTCTGGCTAAGGGAAAATTAAATATTTTCTTTGTAAATATTGATGTAAATTTTATTTTTAATATATTTATTAAATATTTAAATTAATTACAAGCTTTATTTTTCGCAGTGTGTATGTGTTTTTTCTGTTAGTTTTATTTCCACTAAGCCTGGGCACTGGGACTACCATTTGACCCACATTAAAATCAAATTACAGGCCAAAAATGTTGCTGGAATTTCAATTACAACAATTCGCCCTGCACATGTGGCGCAGGATCGCAAAAGGATTCCCGAAAATCAGTTTGGGAAATGAGGCTTATTTATGGTAGCGAAGCAATCGCCTCTAATTACAAATTCTTACGCCCCAGTAATTATTTAATACCGAAATTAAAAAATGAAAACATTTTTGGCATTTCGAAAAACTAAATTAAATGATTTTTACAGTTGGAAACCCTTTGGTTTGATGATGAAATAAAGATATTACAATATTGGATTGGGTCTTCCTGTGAATTATCTCTCAGTTTTTTTAATAATTTGAATAAGTCTCAAGTCTAACTTTATTATGGCGTGAGATAGATCGATCAAACTATATCATATATGTAGCTGTCATAGGTATTTATTTATTTCATTTTATTTTTTCGGGAACTTAGTAAATAAATATTAAATAAAATATTATCATAATCAATTTTGATTTGATGTCACAACGCATTAAAGTTCCATCACGGTCAAGTTGTTTTAAGTTATATAAGTTCCATTATTGTTAATAAATAATAGGACCGAAGAAAAGTAATATCAAGCAAAAATCAAATACAAATTATTTATTAAATCGCCACTATTGGCTACTGAAAGGGAAGCTTGTAGCTCTCTAAGCTCTGTTGATACAGCGTGACGTCAAACATGGGTTTTGGGGGTGAAAGTCTCTTATCAACGAATTCGTGGAATTCCGTGATGGTTTCTAAAGAGGCGTACGTAAGTTGGTATTGTTAAGAGGTACTTATAACGATGACCACACTCTGCGTATATATAATATTTTCTAAAGAGGAGTATCTAAATAGAATATATACACTGATTTTGGCATTATTACGATTATTACTACTATTTGTACTATTGACCTTACAAATTATATATATGTATCTGTTGTCCCGTAAAAGATTTCTAACAAATAACGTTTGGACAGTCTGCAAGGTATTTTATTTTTAAAATACATTTTTTTTTAATTTATTTAAGATTTGCGTCCCACTCACAAACAGTATATACGCGATTATTACAGTAATCTTTCCATATTCCCATGCCATAAAGAACCTCTCTGCACTCCTCCATAAGATTTCCTAAAAGGATAAATTGTTCTTCTACTGATACATTTCTGACTTGTTCACTTCCCAGTTCTTTGCACCTTATTATAGCCTTCTCCTGATCCGGAGATCCATTTATAAATCGATATTTACGGGCTGCCGACGATAAATGTATAAGTTGGAGGTATCGGTTACGGATTTTCTTGAAACCAGGCGGTGGTATAGTATTTCCATCTGAATCTGAGTCTTGTTGGGATTCTTCCATCTTTTTTGGCACTCCCTCTAATTGATTTGGTTTTTCCATTTTGCTAAGAACCTCCTGTGGTTTATTTTTAAGCCCAGTTTGTATTTCCAGTTTAGCTTGGTACTCCTCCACCTTGGTTTGTATCGCCAGAAGTTGACCTTCCAGCTTAGCTTCCACTCTCTGAAGTTGAGTCTTCACTTCTTGCAGTTGTTCTTCCTGCTTGGCCTGTAACTCTCCTATTTTCGCCTCCAACCTGTCCAGCTTCGCTTTGACCACGTTGTCGGAATCACGGAGGTTCCCTTGCTCAAGTTCTTGAAGTAGGAATATGCGGCCAGACTGACGATCCTTCGCTAAGGATGCATGCCATAATAGACAGGCAGCCAGCGCCCAAAGGAAGAAGGTGCCAAAGTTGTACATCCGAAAACTGTGGGAAATTTGAAGATCGCGCTAGGAGAATGCCTCTGGTGAACTGATTCTAGAATTATTGAAAGCCTTTCGAAGAGGCTTCTTCCGCTGGAATTGATAAGAGTCTTGTATATGACGCCACTCTCTGTGCTCGCTTTATATATTTCTCAATTTTTGTATGAGAATTAAGCTCGTTCTTATATACGCAATAAATATAATCATCAAATTTGGCATTATTTTGAATTATTGAAGAGCAATTTGAATAAATCCGTGCCTACGCTTAGTCTTCTGATTATATTCATTATTTTATATACTTTTATATTGGAGAAAGCGGAACAATCAAAAACAAAATTAATAAGAAAACAAAAAACAATAAAAACGGCATTTTAAACACAACTTTAAACTTTTTTTTAGTACAGTTTAAATTTAAAACAAATCGGAGGAATCTTAAAATTTAAGTATAAAACATTTAAAATGCTAAGAAGAAAACAAATTTTTTTTTTTAAATAATAAAATAATAATAGTAAAATAATAATAATAATTATTTGTTCTATTTCAAAATCAAGTCAGAAAAGTCCGATTGCCATTAGGTTAGTTCTTATCAATTTCCAATTCTATCGAATAATTCGATCTGCAAAATTTCGGTTAACCTTAAGATAATTTTTCCATTTTTTCTAATAAAAAATATTAAATAATAATTTCAAATAAAAAATTAGAATCTCTTTTGCTGCAGGAGTCCTTTTTTCTTGAATATCACTCTCTCAACATTGCTCTCTCAACATTTCTTTTGCAACATCCTTCTTGCAACTTCGCTCTCTCAATGTTGCAATGTTGCAATGCCGTTCTCCCTTTTCTGCTGATCTTCATTCTCTCGTGGAGTCTCGGTGAAAACGGTTGTGAAGCGGAGTCGTGCGTCGCGAAAATTTCCCCCGGTTCTTTTTGCATCTTTGTGTTTCAATTAAAGTGAAGGTTTTAATTATTCCGATAATTTGAAATGATGTTTTATTAGTTTTACCAATCGAATGTTTCAAATTGTGCGTGTTTTTCGCGTTTTAAATGGCAAGAAGCCAAAATAGAGGGAAAATGTGCATAAGCAAAAGCAAATGTGTGTATGTGTTAGTGCGCTATGAGATCTACATGGAAAGTGTGCTACATATATTTTGCATTTTGGCGCGGTTTTCTTATAAGAGAATATATTTAAAATAATGGATTATTAGTGCTACCAATCGAATGTTCCAATTGTGCGTGTTATTCGCTTTTCAATTAGCGAAAACCCAAAAAATAAGAAAAATGTGTATACACAAATGCAAGAGTGTGTATGTGTTAGTGCGCTATGAGATCTACATGGAAAGTGTGCTACATATAATTTGCATTTTGGCGCGGTTTTCTTATAAGATAATATATGTATGTGCGCACATATACATGCATAAAGAATGAAGGAACAAAGCAATAAGAAAAACGGCAGCGGCATTCCTTGCAAATTAGATGAACAGATGTTGCAATAAGAATGGCTGTGGAAAGATGGCAAGTGAAGCAATATCGGAGTTTCAATGCTTATTTTATTTTTTTTGTTTTGTTTTTTTGTGTGATTAATGCAATAAATAAAATACATATGTGCGCGTGTGTTACTGTAAAAATCAAGAAGCAAAAACAAAATAACCGAAGGAATGACCACTTGCTGCATGCAACACGGAAGAGGCAAAAGATGGTAAGTGACACAAAAAGAACTTAAAAAGAAGAGAGAGACAAACTGAGATTTTTCATATCTGTGTATGTGTTCGTGGTGAAATAAGAAAGAGTGAGAGATTACAGCAACAAGTGGGGCTAATCTGACAGCAAAACAAATAAAGGTGATTCCTATTGGGAGCGACAGGGAAAGAATGAGAGAGGCTGAAGAAAGGATAACCGAGAAAGAGACTAATGATGATGGCCAACAAAATGGAACAAAATAATAGGGGAAATAGCGAAGAGGTCAGTTTTGAAATTTGGGGGCAGGAGTTTGGTGGTCGGAAGGGGGCGGCGAGTGACGACACGCTAATCAAAATGTATTTATTAATTAAGCGAACTAGGTAAACCGGAAAGAGAGAGAGAGAGAGAGGGACATAGAGAGAGAGAAATACAAACAAAGAGGAAGGGAATGAAAAGAACCTCAAAAGAAAGTTATAAAGGTAATAGGTTTTTAACTTTTTAATTTGAGTTTAGTTTTATTTTTTTATAGTACACATACGTAGATATAATCTCAATTTGTATATTTTTCTTATAATATACTTCTATTTATGATTTATTTCCATATACATATTATTGTTATTATTATTTATTTCTTTAAATATACATATATTTTCCTTTATTTCCATATGTTCCATAATACCTAAATACTGAAGACAGTATTAAAAATTTATAAAATATAATTTTAGCACCAATTACCCTTATTCTAAGTATTAAAATACTGAATACTAAATACTAAATACTGAATACAGTATTACAAATTTATAAAATTTAATTTTAACACCAATTACCCTTATTCTAAGTATTAAAAAATTCGTAAAAGCTTTTAGAAAAATATTTAGTATCCTCAGAAATATAAAAAACAAAACATAAATACTTTTAAAAACAAAATATACACCTGCAGGCTCACACATTCTCACTGCCCTGACCCTTGGCCTCTCCTATTTTAGTTCAGAATTTCAACCCTCATTAAATTCTTTGTAAACTTGTTATTTAAATATATTTAAATCTATTTAAATCGATTTAAATATTTTTCGCTGTGTGCCATTTAAGCTGAGGCCTGTTAACAATGCTTATTCTTCGGTTAACCCCGCGCTGAACATGCAAACGGGCCGGAAAATGGGGGGAAAAAGCGCAGCCACAGGCTGATCCTTTGCCTGTTGCTATGTGTGTGTGTGTTTGTGTTTGTGTCGCCTGTAATTTGTGTGTACACAAAGCCCGCCGAGTGGCAAAACGCAACAACAACGACAACAACAACATAACATGCGAAGGAGGCACACAAAACCTCTTCAGGGGCGCCCGTGCAGGTCGCCAATTTCTAATTTATGCAACTCAACTCCTCAACTGGACGCGTTGTTGCCTTCGTTGCTTCGTTGCAACAATTAAAAGTCCTCGCATGCGGCATGCAAGGACGAGGGAGTTAAGGAGGCGCTCGAGCGCGAACTGACAGAAAAATTAAAACGGCAACAAATTTGCTGTTGCAAGCCGCGACCTCAGTGGGGCTCATGACTGCGGCAAATTAACACAATATCTCGAGATTGAGGTGAAAGTGTGGGATGTTTAGGAGGGCAGAAGGAGTGGGTCCTTCTCAGGAGGCGTATTTTAATAAATTGTCGCTGGAAATTGGCCTCGGGGCTGAGTTTGCACTGATTATCGCATTAGCAGAACATTTTTTAGCTAAGATTATTTACTGTTTAATATGGGAAAAGAAGGGGTGTACCAGAAATAAATTTTATATTGTTTTACCTAAAAAAATTTAAATATATTTACACATAATAGCAAGGGTTTGTTTTTAATCTTTTAATTTAACCCCAGACCCTAGCTTTTTTCTGCTAAATGCAGACTTATAAAATCGTAAATATTCTTCTATTTTTGGGTAATATAACCATTTTTTTAGTTACCGAAATGTATATCAAAGTTAGGGAATCATAAATGTGGATTTTGATGGTTTTTCAAACATTTTTTCTGAAGACCGCTCAAGACTTAGCAATATGAAATTTTTACCAGATATTAAGAAAAGCCTGAAGTATTTTTTAAAATTTGTTTCAAGTTAAAATTTTGCCTAAGTTTTGATATACAGGGTTATTAAAACACCCTGTAAAATGAAATATTACCTATGAACACTCGCTCTTGCTAGCGGGCCTCTATTCCCCCTTTTTACTGAAAAGCGCTTAAGACTTAGCAATATGAAATTTTTACCAGATATTAAGAAAAGCGTGAAGTATTTTTTAAAATTTGTTTCAAGTTAAAATATTGCCTAGTTTTTGAGATACAGAGTGTTGAATTACTACACAAATCAAAATGTTACCTACGAACTCTCTAAAAAGAAAACATTGCTTCCTCTTTTTCCCTATTCCCCCTATTTTCCGTATAGTTTCCCTAGTAATTTTTGTAATACTCTAATCCCTGCGTTACATGTCAAATCATTTAACCAGCAGTCTTATTTGCTGTCAACTCTGGACGAGTCCGGTGCTGCCTCACATTTAGTTTGGAAAATTAGAAAAAAATCTAGTATTTCGGAAAGTAGCTATTTTTTTTGTTTTGTTCTTTCGGTAAAACAACCAGTGAAAAGTTGTCCAGAAATTTAGTTTTAAATAGTTTGCAATCTGCCATGGGCTTTGACATCGCCTTCATTGTGGGTCACGTGGACGAGGAGCTCCTTTGCCCGATTTGTGCGGATGTTTTGGAGGAGCCAGTTCAGTCGGTGAGCTGCGAACATGCCTACTGTCGGCTATGCATTGATCAGTGGATGCGTTTGAAACAAATATGCCCGGTGGACCGGTCTACCCTGCTGCCCGAACACCTGGTGAATGTCTCCCGGCTGATGCGGAACATGCTCGCCCGTCTGAAGATCAAATGCAGCTTCTCGGAGAATGGCTGCGATCAGCTGATGTCTCTGGAAGATTTCCGTGCCCATGTGGCCAGCTGTGAGCATAATCCCAAGTTGATTGTGGAATGCAAAAAGGGTTGCGGCATTAAGGCAAGGGATCTAGGTTTTATCTTTTATTTTTACACTCTTTCTAAAAAAAAGTTGCTTCAAAAAAGGTGCCCAAGGATAAGCTGGCCACCCATAATTGTGTGGAGGAGCTGCGCGACACTGTCAAGGTTCTGTTGGGCGACTTGAAGGATCTGAAGGAGTCGCAGGCCACTCAACAGCTGCGCATTGTGACCCAACGCCGGGAGCTGGAGCTGCTGCAGTATTACATCTCGGCGCTGCGTTCCAGCAACCCGGTGATCCATGGCATTGGCGAACAGCTGGATCGCTACTCGCTGATGCAGTGGGGCAACGCCCTGCCCCTGGCCAGCGTCAATAACTGGGGCAGCCTGGTCTCCACGCCCGACATTCCCATGCATGTGATGGTCCGCGAGAGCCTGCGAGCCAGCGGCTGTCCCATGCACCTGTTCAACATGATGGTGGACCGCTGTCACGAGGACCGTTGGCCCAAGGGTCTGTCCACCCTGAATGCTCGCCGCGAGAGCCAGCACTTGTATCAGTATGTGGCTCGTCTCCTGCCACCGCTGGTCATTGGGAAACCCTGTGTGGTTGTCCTGGGCGGTGATAATACACACATGCCGCCGGATCTAGTGCCCTCCCTCGGTATGGTTCTGATCTTTGTCGATGGGGTGACGGAGATGCAGCAGGAACCGCAGCCGGAAAGCGGCTATGCCTGAGAGGCTATACTTTACTTGTAACTCGTAACTCGTGTTTTCCAGGACAAAACATATTGGTGTAATTGTCCTGGAAATATAATGCTTTTAATGTTTAAAAATTAACAACACTAACGAGCTGGGCAACTCGGAGCACACAAAAACTCTCACTCACTCACTGAAAAAATAGAGCACAACAAAAAAACAATAGGTTTTGATTTAAAAAACTCATTGGATTTCAAAACAATGAGTTATGATTATGCAAGTGAATAATAAAAACTAATGTCAACAAAAAAATAAACGAAACTTGAAGCATAAGAGGTCTATTCTAATTTATTAATTAATTAGTAGATGAAATGGTAATGATTTAAATCTTATAGAAGAGTCTTATACAATGATCTTGTAAAAGAAGCTTAAGTGTCCTAAACTCTTGCTTTTATAATGAATTTTTCAGACACATTCTTCTAAAAATCGGGGGATCAACCTTAAAAACTCTTAATATCTCCATTAATAAAATATATTATTTCTAGAAATATCTTTTAAAACTCTTCGTTTAAAAGGATCTCTCCAGGATCCCTAGAACATAGAGAAGAGTCTTGGAGAAAGATCTTGTAAAAGAAGCTTAAGTGTTTTAAACTCTTGCTTTTATAATGAATTTTTAAGAAATTTTCTTCGAAGAATCGGGGGATCAACCTTATAAACTCTATTAAATATCTCCATTAATAAATTCATTTATTTCTAGAAATATCTTGTAAAACTCTTCTTTTAAAAGGATCCCCCAGGATCCCTAGAACATAGAAAATAGTCTTATAAAAAGATCTTGTGAAAGAAGCTTAAGTGTTTTAAACTCTTGCTTTTATAATGAATTTTCAAGACATTTTCTTCAAAGAATCAACCTTATAAACTCTACTAAATATCTCCATTAATAAAATATCATATTTCTAGAAATATCTTTTAAAACTCTTCCTTTAAACGGATCCCCTAGGATCCCTAGAACATATAGAAGAGTCTTGGAAAAAGAAGCTTAAGTGTTTTAAGCTCTTGCTTTTATAATGAATTTTTAAGACACTTTTCTCAAAGAATCGGAGGATCAACGTTATAAACTCTATTGAATATCATCATTAATAAAATATCTTATTTCTTGAAATATCTTTTAAAACTCTTCCTTTAAAAGGATCCCCCAGGATCCATAGAACATAGAGAAGAGTCTTGGAGAAGATCTTGTAAACTCTTGCTTTTATAATGAATTTTTTCAGACACTTTCTTCAAAGAATCGGGGGATCAACCTTAAAAACTCTATTAAATATCTCTATTAATAAAATATCTTATTTCTAGAAATATCTCTTAAAAATCTTCCTTTAAAAGGATCCCCCAGGATCCCTAGAACATAAAGAAGAGTCTTGGAGAAAGATCTTGTAAACTCTTGCTTTTATAATGAATTTTTCAGACACTTTCTTCAAAGAATCGGGGGATCAACCTTATAAACTCTATTAAATATCTCTATTAATAAAATATCTTATTTCTAGAAATATCTTTTAAAACTCTCCCTTTAAAAGGATCCCCCTAGGATCCCTAGCTCCCTAATTTTAATCCAAACACTACAATACAGAAAACGATATTCCCGATTGTCGCCATGCTTTTTTTTATTACTCCTATTGCTTATCACCATTGACTTTGACTCTTTTCCACACTGCAGGTTGCATTTGCATTTGCATCTCCATCCAAATGTAATTTTTAGCGCATACAATGGCCGGGAAGTCCTCCTGCCAACTCCTCCTCTTCCTTCTCCTCCCCCTCTTGTGCCAACCATTTTGAGAGGTGACACATCCCGGTGTATCCCCTGTTTGTGCCTTCCACTATTTGCATATAACAAATAAACACACTCGCAGGCAGGCAGACACTCAGTCAGTCGCCTGCACCCACACCAATACACAAATAAACTGATAAACTGATTGCAACCACAAGGGGAGGAGGGGGTGGCGAGGCGCATTCAACCGAAACCGAAACAGTAGCGAAATTTATAACCAAAAAGGGAATTACAAAATCGCGTATAAATTTATGTACGAGAAGGGGTGTTGCTCCCCCCTTTTTTTTGTGCAGTGCAACAAAAGCAATAACGCCGGGGAGCTGATAAAACAGATTTCGATATCAGCGACAGGCCAGGAATGGATGGGGTAGCCATGAGGGGTTGATGGTGATGGTGGTGGCGAAAAAGGTTGTGCAATTGTTGGGGTTGTGGGTCGTAGAGCCAAAAAAGAGACACAGGGACGGCACCGCAATGAAGTGCCAATATGAGCGGAATTCGTCACTTTTAAACGAGAAATGAAAGTGCCATGTGTGTGCTTGCTTTTAAAATATTCGTTACTCTCATTGGGCACCAACTTAAACCGCAAATAAATGGTTTTACTTGTTGTTTAAATATTTTAATTTACAAATTTTACATTTAAATTTAAGTTGAAGAGCAGTCCTGGAAAAAGATATTTTGAGGACTAGGAACATCTTTGTCTATAAGATAATAGAGTTTGAAAAGGTATTAAAATAAGCATAAAAGCAGGGCATAAGAATTCAGGGCAGGGCATTAAATTTAATGAATTTAAATGCAAGTTTTAATTATGCCTTCTGTTTATTTATATAAAATCAAATACTCCCTTAAAAATCTTTCTTAACTCTTTTAAAATACATTTTAAACTTGATAATCAGCTTCATTAAATCCCATTAAAAAATTCTGCAACTCTGCATTGTAAACTTTAATTTTTTTTGTGTGATGGTAACCCTGGTCACCCATAATTAACTCTAACTTAACAATCTTTCTTAACTCTTTAAAAATAAATTAAAAACTTGTTAATCAGCTTCATTAAATCCCAAAATTCCAAAATTCAGCAACTCTGCTCTGTTAACTTCAATTTTTTGTTTGTGATGGTAACCCTGGTCACCCATAATTTACTCTATTTTTCGAAAAATGGCCCCTTTTGGGATACCCGATATACACAGACAGAGAGAGAGCAGCCCCAATGGAAGCGAATATAAGAATATCAATTTCACTGAAAATGCAAATTTCGAAACGGAAAGAACTGTCAGAGGGAGTCATCGGGTGGGTGGCTTTACAGGATGGAGGAGCTGTAGGGGTATCCTCTTCCTCTTCTTCTACTGTTTATGGCTGCTGCCTCGACGCGCAGCGAACAGATTGTTTCCGCTGTTGTAGACTTTTTGGCAACCAAAACACACTCGGGGAATGGGTGTAGATAGCTCCAATGACTCGGAAGTAAGTGCGAGAATGTCTATGCCCCGTACACTCCTCACTCCGCACTCCTCACTCCCTTTGCACCTTGGTCCTGTGTGATTTTCACAGCTCGATTCCGCCGCCGCCGCCTCCCACGTCCAAAGTGTTAATTTACGAAATTGCAGGGAGAATTCATTGAGTTAAGAAGTTCTGCCAGGACTCCTTGCTTATTTATGCATGTAAATGTGTGTGTGTGTGTGTGCGCCTTAACTGCTTCCCTTAGCCGGTCCTTTACCATCACCTCCATACATATATCCCCTGTTGGCCAAGCGCTTAGAGCCGCCTGGCCTGGGCTGGCCACTAGTTTTATTTTTAACCCGCCTTCAGGTAAGAGCAACACCCCGCCTCCTGCATGTTTATGGTGTCTGCCTGCTATCGGAGGGCTTCGATCTTGGTAAATGGAAATTTACACGTTAACACTTTTGGCCGCTTGTAAGTGATTTGGTTTTAATTCGCTTGATGGCGTCTGTTGGCTTTCTCTCTGGCTTTCCACCTCTCTGCTGGCTCTGTTTCCAGGCCAACATGTTCGTCCTGTGGGACGAACACTGGCCATATCCGTGTGTGTAGGCGTGCCTCGTCCTTGGTCTATGTTAATTTTTGGCTCTCTCTCTCTACGTTCATGTTCGTTTGTTGTTTATGATGCAAGGGAAATGTGAAAGAAATGTAGATAAAAATGCCAGATAGAGTAAGGACTCTCCCCGCATCTTTTGCGGCCAGCAACTTAATCCCAATTCCGTCTCACACAAGCCCCAAGGAGTCCAAGGAGTCGAAAGAAGCACCAGAACATGGCGCACATTTGAAATTCACATGAGCCAACGGGTAATGCCTGTGGCCACATGCAGGAGCTGCACTAATTTGCATATGACCACTACTACGGCCAACACCGAGTGTGTGCGTCGCAGGATGAAGGAGTTGGAGGAGTAGTAGTAGCCAGGCCACGCCTCCTTCTGCGGCCTGGTTTATCAAAGGAGCCATTGCCACACACACTCCACACCAAACCATACACTCCATTCGACCCTCGAGTCATTTTCGCGCGCCTAAGCTGATGGTCTTGGGGTCTTCTGCTTCCACGCCCCCAAAAACCAATGTCAGTTATCAGCGAGACACTGAGAACTAAAGGGGAGCACAAAGAATATACAGAAACCTAAAAATAAATAATTTAATAGGTGAAATATTTTAAGATAACCCTAATAAATAATAAAATATATTTGTGTAGATATTTTGCTATACCAGACCTTGTCCGTTTGTCCGTCTGTCCGTCTGTCCGCTTGCCTGCTTGTCTTTAAAAATACTCAGAACTCTGAGAATATAAAAGCTACAGCTATAAGGAAAATGCTTATAAGTTCTTATGAGTTCCCCGCACATTTAACCGCCCTCAAAAATCTTAAAAAAATAATTAATACATTATAATTATTTTAGCTTTTTTTATTTAGCTTTTTTAGCATTTTCTCAAAGTGCAAGTCGAATCCCTGTTCCAATTTTCAATCGCAGTTTCGCCTATCTGTATGTCCTTCTATTTGCTTTGGCCCCACGTTTCTTCCCCTGCTTTTTCTCTTCCATTTGTTTGTTTGTTTTCACAGCATAAGGCGACAATCATGCGGAATTTCATTGCCCAAGGCGGCACGGGAAAAGTGTCCTGCCATCATCGTCATCCTCTCCACCATTGCCATTCCCCATTGAGGCGACATTTCAGCGTTTAACTAAATCAAATCGATATCGAATTTAGTTGTCAACGCGGCACAGAAGTTTTCGTTGCGTTTTCAGTATGTCAAAGTGAAATTGAAGGCGTGGTGCGGGCGGGCGGTGGGTGAATTGGGCTTTACGGGTTTCAATTTCGACCCCTCAAAGTTGGCTATGTGAAATGTGAAACAGAAACAGTAACCCAAGTCGTTGGCAAAGGCCAAAAGGGAAAAGTTTCTTCGTAAGCTTTTGCCTTGGCACACAACTTCAACGCGGGGATTGCGTGTTGTCCTCGGGCTTGGATTTTCTGTGTGTCTGTCTGTCTGTCTGTCTGGCATGTCCTGTGCGTGTGACCGCATGACAAAAAAGCCACAGGTTATGAGTTTTTCATTACATTGCCAATGCACCCAAACTCTCTCTCCTAGAATATATATATTTTGCTCCTTTTTTTGCCATCCTTCGTACCATCTCGCATTACTTTTATGCGACTTTTGTTTAGTTCTGGGTCCCTTGGCAGGCCACCAATTCGTAATTGCACGAATTAGTCTCCAGTATATTGAAAGTGTCTGACATGATGAACTGAGCGAGTAAATAACAGCTTAGACTGTTGCTTAAACTATGGGAAATCTATAATTTTGGGTTTATTTGTGTTTTAATTAAATACAATTTGATGATTTTATGTCAAAAACATAAATTCTAAGTCATTAAATGGTTTTATTCTATTTTAAATCTATTCCCAAAGCGATTTATAATTAATTTTCTGTGTTGTCTTTGTGCCCTGCAGATATTATTATTTCCAGATATTTTTTGATAATATTTCGTTAACATTTTGTGCCTTGTCAGCAGCAGCAGCAGCAGCAGGCCTAAAGGCATGTCCTTAGCTCCATCATAATCTGTTGATTTCGTAGGTCCTGTTGTGCAATCGCTGGCTCCAAAATCCATGGCCACAACTCATTTTCCATGCTATTGCCTCGCTGTATGCGCAATTAAAAGCGCTGCCGGAATTACCGTTAATGGCCGCAGTTGCAGTTGCAACAGCAAGCCTACAACCTGATTGTTAATACCCTTTAAAAAGGAGTAGCTTAGGCATAAAGTAATATCAGTTTTATCAGAAAATCTTCTGAAGTTATGGAGATTTTTTCAACATATTTTACTTAAATTTATTATCTTTTCTTTTCCTTAACTTTTAATAAATAGTAGGGTATTCCCTGAGGTTATATCACCACTCAAGCACTCTGTTCTCCATTGTTTTTTCACTTGTGTGTTGCTTTGGGCAGGTCCTGGATACGGGTCCTGGGTTTTTGGATCCACGTCCTGGTGCCGGAACCGCTGTCCACCGTCCACCGTTCCTGGTGTTCTTTTTTCCCCTCCCCAAAATGCTGCTGTTGTAGCCTCTCCTAGACAAAACGCCGATTTCTGGCGATTCCAGCGATTTCGTTGATTACATTGCGGATCCCGCCTCTGTCTCCTCTCTCTCTCCATGGAACAATTCTAGTCACCATGGGCAGGGCGATTCGTCGTCCTGTGTGTGTGCGTGCCTAATGAACAAAATTCGACGGGGATGCAGCAGCAGCAGCAGCGGCTGCCATGTGCATGACCAGAAAATTGAACTCAGGCCAAAAACTGAGGCAGGACAAATGACCGACGGGGGACAACGCGGGACAGGGAGCCGCTGAACATTCACTGTGACTGCCAGGGATTTCGTGGAGGAGGAGGTAGGATTGGTAGGTGGACCTGCTGCCTAGTGCGTGGCTTTGCGGCACTGTCACTTCTAATGACCAAAAACGCAGGCCAGCACAGGAAAAGGAGCAGCGGCAAAACGCCGTTAATTTTGTTTATTTTTCTTCTCCCTTTTTTTTTTGTCATTGTCCTGGCCAGCGGATGCACACATCCTTCTGCTACAGACCGCACTGGAATTTCAATATATCGCGGAATCGATGGCAGGATCCAGAATCCGTAGCTGCCTTTGTATCGCCTGCAATTCATCATCATGCAATGATTGCTAATTCCCTGCGGAGACTTTAAGCTCCTTTAAAGTGTGCTTTGGAAGGAGTGAAATCCTTGCCGCACTCAAATCGATGACTGGTCTACCTCCTTTACGGAATCAAATGGATACTGCTATTTCAATTCATTTTTTATATTTTTTATACGAGACTCAAGTGCCTGCAATGCAAATGTTGGTGCTGAAAGTGCACTGGAAATAAAAGTGGAATTTATTTTATGAAGGTTTAATGTAGATTTTAAATAGATTTTACGTTGACTTGTCCTTTGACTTGACTTGTCCGTTGACTTGTCCGTTGACTTGTCCGTTGACTTGTCCGTTGACTTGTCCGTTGACTTGTCCGTTGACTTGTCCGTTGACTTGTCCGTTGTCCGTTTTTTATTTTAATTTATGTTTTAAACACCAAATAATTCCCCATTTTTTTCTCTCTGCATGGCCCCTTCATGAGTTTGCTATCGATGCATTGGCTGTCACCTCACCCTTTCTCTGGCCCCTCCAACTGCTCGACCAACTAATAACACTTTGAGTGCGGCTGTTTCTGTCTGTCTGTCTACTCGTAGTCCTGCTCCTGCTTCTAGCTGGCATATTTGGAAAAATTGTAAGCACCTTGTAAGCAAATTTCGTATAAATAATGATGCTAGACGGCGAAGAGAGAGGCAGCTGGCGACGGAAATGATGTGGAATGAATGGGGGGGACCAAAGTTGATGCAAATTCGATTTGCTGGTAAAGTTTTGCAACTCGGACAAGCTGCATTGATACGCTACTCAATCCGAAGCCAGAGAGACAGCTCGTTAAATGTCCAGTGCAAATCCACAAACTTTGCGTAATTGTGTTGGAAACGTTGGGAGCAATTAAGTCGAGATTCGAGCAGTAACTTCACTGCAATGCGCCCAGCAAGTTGAGGATAATTCAACGCTGGAATCACAACCGTGGCAAAATAGCACTAAACTTTGCCACCTGCCCAGGTGAAGCTGCAACAGAGGGAGGGAGTGGTGGTAGGAGAAAAATAGAGAGCTTAAAATAGAGAGCTAAAAATAGAGAGCTAAAAATAGAGAGCTAAAAATAGAGAGCTAAAAATAGAGAGCTAAAAATAGAGAGCTAAAAATAGAAGGCTAAAAATAGAGAGCTAAAAATAGAGAGCTAAAAATAGAGAGCTAAAAATAGAGAGCTAAAAATAGAGAGCTAAAAATAGAGAGCTAAAACTAGAGAGCTAAAAATAGAGAGCTAAAAATAGAGAGCTAAAAATAGGGAGCTAAAAATAGAGAGCTAAAAATAGAGATCTAAAAATAGAGAGCTAAAAATAGAGAGCTAAAAATAGAGAGCTGAAAATAAAGAGCTAAAAATAGAAAGCTAAAAATAGATAACTAAACCACCAGCAGTTGCTGTTCTGCCAGAGAATCCTTGACCAGAAAGGAGTTCTAAAGCAAAAATGAAAAAAATATGATTTAGAAAATCGAAAAAGGTTTTTCTATTTAAACTATAAATTCTAAAGAAAAGTACTTATAAATCTATAAATTAACTAAATAACTAAAGTCAGGATAATGTATAAAGAGAACACCTCAAGTTTCCTTATTTTCTAACTCTAAACCAAAGCAAATTGCAACCAAATTAAAAGTCGTACACACTTTGCCATGTAACAACGTGGCAACAAACCAGGAATAGCTTGAAGGAGAAGGACCTCTGGCTCTAAGAGAACTCTAAGGATGCAGAGAGTGCAGTGTTAAAGTTGAGCGAAGCGGAAACACGTGAATTAGCGCAAATCGCAATGCGGCACCGAATTGAGGAGCAGTCAGCTGCAGCGACGCGTCGCCATCCTGGCCAAGCCATCTGTGGCTTAAACTTGTCCCAACTGGTTAGCCTTTGGACCGGGGACTGGCTCTCATTAAATGGAAGGGGAGGCTTTCATATTTTTACAGAGTCTCTACAGAGAAGCAGACGGTCCTTTTTGTCCATTTGCTGCTCCTTAGGGATTTTTACTCCCTTTGCCTTCTTCTGGAAGTCGTGAAAGTTTTTCGGCTTCAGTTGGAGACGCATAACTCTTCGGAGGATACTGCTGCTGTTCTAGCCCAAATCCGGCGGGAGTTTACGCATTCTCCGGGGAAACATCTTGAGGCAGACACTGGAGGAAATAGAGGGGTTTTATTTATTTATTTTGTGAGGGATTAAGGTGAAGGTAATTAAGGAGGATTTTAAATGGGGAAAATATGGGTTTAAATTATAAGAAACTTTAATTAATAATAATAATAAACTTTAATAATAATAATAATTATTTTAAAAAATATATTTAATTATATAGTAATTATTTCATTTTAATAAAAGGTTTCTTGGGATTTTCCTAATGGAAAATGGGAACAAAGTCCTCATTTTATAATATGGAATTGTATATAATTCTATTTTAATAGAAATTTTTAGAAAAAAGCATTGTTTGGAATGTCTTCAAGGAATTCCCTACTCATTTTCTTTAAATAGTATAAAAAATCGTATATTTTCTTAATATTTATATATAAGTTAATATTTTTTGGTCCTTAAAAATTTATTTCAAGACTTCAAAGCCTAAAAAAGGTCCTTTTTTTGTGCAGGGTGCCTCGTGGCCCACTGCAACTTGAGTTGTGTTGCTCCGGCTTCGAGGCCAAGGATCGCATGTAAAACATTCCGTCGAGTGATACGCACCATAAATTCCTGAATTTATAGCGGAAGTGCAAAATGCGAAAATAGTTGTGCATTCGCCTCAGAAAAAAAAAGTCGAGGCTTACCCTTACTTGGACAGTATTTTCCCCTCAATGCTCCATTGCCATTTCGAATTGATAAATGTGGTTAATTTCAACTGAGCTCTGTGTGGCAATTATGCTTAAGCTTTGAGTAAACAAGTCAATGGAAATCAATAAAAAATAAAGCATAAAAGACACTTTATTAATACCCTAGAAAGAAGCCTAAAAAGCTGTGACAATCTTTTAAAAATAACCCATAATTAATAGGCAGAGGCACATTCTGTGGCCTGGATTTTTGTTTGTTTTAGTTTCAATTTCATGCCATTTCTGCGGCTAAGCGGTAACTGATGGGTAATTGCGTTTCCATAACAAAAAAAAAAACACAGAACCCGCTTTGTTCGTGTTGTTTACTCAATTTATTTATGGCTGCATTTCTATAATAAATGTTTAATTTATTTAAATATGATTAAAAAAGCGGAGTCGTGGTGTAAATCAGAACGTTTTTGCACATTTATTATGCGATAGAGCAGGGAATTTCTATATATATATGGTATGTAGTATGTGTTTAAAGTATTATGTGCGAGAATTTATGTGCGGTCAGATTACTGCACTCGAGTCTCAAGCTCCTCGCGATGTGTAATTCATGGCTGGCTCATCTTTGATGACTTGCCTTGCCCTGCCTCTTGGAGAATTCATTTTGCTCTTGCGGCACTCGAAAAAGTATGCTACACAAATGCGCAATGACAGAAGGGAGGATGAGCAGCAGCAATAGCAGCAGCAGCAGGAGGAACAGCAGCAGCAGCAGCAGCAGCAGGAGGAGCAGCAGCAGTAGAAGCAGCAGCAGCACGAGGAACAGCAGGCAGCCGCAGCGTTGCGGTTAGCTGCATATCGTTGTGGTTGAGTGCATCAAACATCAATCAATTCAATGGTACTTGAAACCAACTCGCACACACAGATACTCGTGCTCATGCAGATGCTGCCGAAAGATACAGAAACTCACAGATAGCGACACAGGCAAACACATGCCTCTACCATTGAAATTTTAGAGAGACACAGAGAGAGAGAGAAAAGGGGTGAGGAATGCAGTAATGAAGAGGGGGCCAAGGAACCACAATATATGATGACACACACACACACAGCTAGAAACTCATCCGGGAATCCAGAAAAACCCCGCACACAGACAGACAACAACTTTTGTTCGGCCTTCCATCATAGCAAAAAATCTATAATGACAGCTTCGATGGCCGTTGGTCGTTGGCCATTGGCTTTTCCCCTCTACGCTTTGCCAGGTGGAAAAACCTGGAAACTGTGTGCATGTCAAGCAGCAGCAGTTGACTGAGACTGAGGCCTGATAAATGTTGTAAATATGCAAGTGGCCCCCAAGGGGAAAAGGATAAGCGAGACCAGTCAGGTCGATCCTGTTTATAATAAAACCCTTCATGATGCTGGGTTATGTGTGTGTTTTGCTAGTTTCTCAATTCGACAGGGCAGGAATTTGATAAACTGACAGGGAAGGTGATATATCGTAAGGATAGGTAGAAAATACACCGAAAAAATGGTTTAAAAAGTTAGGAACTTGACTTAAAGAAGAAGAAATTGAAAGGAATGTTAGGAATTTGACTTAAAATAGATGAAATTAAAAGGAAAGTTATAAAAATATAGGAAACTAAACAAGATAAACAAATTTGTGTTAGAAATTTTTAAGAACTGAGAACTGAGAGTAAAATGAGTGAAAAATTAAGGGGAAATAGTGGGAAAAAACCTCACATATTATATTCTTAAAATGGAATAATGTTCTAAGGTTTTAAGTCTTGAAATTTGGAATTATGTTTGCTAATAACCAATACCTTAACTCCTTAAGACCTCTCACCTTTCTAATAATAATAAAAATAATTATAATAATTTTTTAGAGTGTAAATAAAGACGAGACAGGTGAAGCCTTGGCAGAAGTGAGCCTAAACGGTTATCCTCGTCCTGCAAATTGTATTTGACGAGCTGTTAACAGACGCTTCTCCAGATGCAGCCCCCTCGCTTAGCACTTGTCCTGTTCCTGGTATTTCTCCTCCTTTTGCCTCCTACTTTGCCTTACTCCCTGGTTAATCAACGAGGCGTTGCACCTTTCGAAGCCAAAACCAGAGTCTTTGCAGGAGCCAGGAGCCACTTGAGCCTTCTTCTGTTATTGTCGCTCGGCGAGCACCAATAAATTTCACCAGCCGCAAACCCCTCGCGACAATAAATTTCCGCCTTTGTCTCATAAACCGAAAATGCCGCAAATCTCAGCCAGGGGCCCAGCCAACCAGAGAAGAAGCTGCCGGATATGGCGAACAGAGAGATGGAGAGACCAACCACAAGACAACAACAATTTGTAAATAAAATTGTGGCGCAAATTAAGCGTATAAATAAGCCACGAACATGGCCCCAAAAACGCACGTGGTCATAGCAGGGAGTATTGGCTAGAGCCGAGGCACATCCGGCGGCCCAGTGGTGGCCCCAATTCCTGGGATTTCCTTCGACAAGGCCGCTCCTCCGCTCATCATTATCATCATCATGGGCCGCAGTTCTAGGCATTTTAATGCCAGAATCTTGGGAATCTTAGAACTTTGTGCTTTGGCAATTGACGTGGCCGCCAGTCGGGGCAACAAAATGGGCCTAGAAATGGACGCTGATGTTCACTGGAAGAAATTTTATTGTGTTTGAGGTGTTTAATTGGGAAGAAAGCAGGATTTAAGGCCACAGAGGTCTTGCAATCGAAGCCTTACAATTTTTTATGTATTATTAAAAGACTATTTTCATATATTCTCTCTTTTAATATAATATCTCTTTTAATATATTTCTTTCCCTGTAAGAAACCTATTCAGAAAGCTGGCCACAGCAAGGTCGCAGCGCTTGTCGTTATTAATTTATTATGAAAATCTAAACGACTTAAGTGGAATAATATGGGATAAATTATTAAAATTTATGTGCTTTCGAAGCGAGGAGGTCCTTGTCGTCGTTTCTAGTTTTGGCCGCCATCCGGTGTGGAGACCATTTGAAAGGCGGCCAAAGTTTTCTCAGGGCATACTTCACTTTAATTTCTTTTGGCTGATGCCGCTTCCGCAGCAGCAGCAGGAGCAGCAGAAGCGCCAGGATTTGGGCACAGGAAGTGGAAGTTGAGTGATTAAGTGGGCCGCTTTTTGCACTTATGCTTTTTGCATAATTTGTCAGCCTAATTTTTGGTTAGAGAAGGCAGAGGCGATTCCCAGGAGGCGCCTGTGCTCCTCCCTCATAAAAGTTGACTCGCCGAGTCGCAAGTTTTAATTAAAGGCGATCTCTCTCTCTCTCTCTTATTTCCCCTCAAAGATTTAGTGTCACTTTGGCAGACGGATTTTGTAGCTGCTACAAGGATTTTTATGTCCAAGACAGCGACTTCTCTCTCTCTGTCAACTCTGTGTGTGTGTCGTCCTGTGTTGTTGTTGGCTGTTAAATTTTCGATTCGTTTTATTGAAATTAATCGAATAATGGCCAGATGCCAGCGTACAAATCGAGACAAGGAGGGGGGAAGCCCCAACTGTGACTGCCAGTTTTATGACGCACTTGTTTCGCGTTAATCGCAAATCGTAAACTAAGCATTTTTACGGCACCTGCGGTAATGGATTACCAAAGCAGCGGGCTCCCCAATCGTCATTGGTTGCAAAATTAATAAAGTTAAGTGTCGAGCAACAATAAAAATGGAATTTCATTCAGCCCAAAGGCTCAACCTCTGTGTGTCCATGGCCAACAAGTTAGCGAGGCGTGAAACGCAATGTCAAGCAGCACATGGGACTCGGAATGGTACTGGAAATGGTACCGGGAATGGCTGTTCTCCATAGGCCTGGCTCTGGGGTTATGGCTTTGGTTTGCAATAATTGCAAAAGAGCAATAAATTTCTTTTATTTCCACGGTTTAAAACTTCAAGTTGGCAGTCATAAAAAAAGGGGACTAGCTTGGGTTTAGGAAGGAGAAAGAAAAGTGTTTTGTATTTTCTCTACTTTCAGGCATTTTATGGGGATTTTAGAAAAGGAAAAGGGTTTTTAAAGGAATTTATTTACTAATTACAAGGTTTAGGCTATACGATATAAAATATTATAAATATATTTCATATATTTTGGGCTTTTATTCACAGAATTATTTTTATAATTTTATTTAAATTTTTTTCATTAATTCAAGGATTTTATAACAGAAAAATAGGCTTTAAAAATATATTTTTTTAACGTATTTATTTAATTTTTACTTAAAACCATAAATAAAATGAATAAAATAGAAGTTTACGACTTCTATAAAGCAATTTCTAAAAGAATTTCCTTAATATTTGATAGAAATTATAAATTTTGTAAATTTTACAAAGATTAAGAAGCTTTAAATATGAGTCAAAATTCATAAAAGACCCCAAATATCATTAGAAACATGTTGTAAGTGAATTTGGCTGTTCGTATTAACCCCTGACTCCCCTTTAGCTGTGATGAATCTGCGATCTGTGACTGGCAAACGGGGCGTATGCGTAATCTGCTTGATTGTTGACTGAAATGGCGGGAGTTGTGTTCTGGCCTCCTCCTCGTTCTCCTCGTCGTCGTTCTCCACCTTTTGATTGGAATTTATGGCACGTTCGCTGGGCCATTGTTGGGGACTGAAAATGGTATTGGAGGCAGACACATTAGCGGGTCTGCGCCATATCAATGACCTCACACGTGCTCCTTCCGCTGTCAATTACCGGAGGCGGGTGTTTGACCTCCCCTGCACTCCTTCCTTCTTCCTTCTTCCTTCTTCCTTCTCTTTCCGCGACATGGACACGGACATGGACGAGGACACAGAGCTGAACTTAACTGAACTGAGCTGAGAAATTAAATAAGTAAAACACGAGCGGGCAAGCGAACTTGCACTGGCCGGCAATAAAAACTGACGGCCATAAAAAACTTGCCCCCATGCACTGACAGTGCGTGTGCTTGGGGTGTGTGTGTGTGTGTGCGGGACTTAACACGCAGTCGATGGGCACATTTCCGGCGTAAAAATCTCCAAGCCGCCGCAGCAACTTCCTCTGCTTTCTCCCAGCCAAGTTGCGTGCTCCAACGGGCGCCAGAAGCGAGCGATGCATAAATCACACAATAAAACCCATAAATTTCGAGTGCAGGGCACAGTTTGGATGGGGTTAAGGGTTAAGGGGTTAAGACTGCATCTGTAGTTGAAGAGCACTCTCAAAAGTTTTTAAAAAACTGATTGTAATTAACAGAATTTATATTTAATAATATTATTTATTTATATTTATATTTTTTATATATATTTCTTTTATATATGTTTTTTTTATATAATATTTTTCTAATAATTATCAATAGACAACGAATTATTACCAGCATTTTTTTGATTATTTTTGAGTTATAAAAGCCTCTTAATCTCGACCTCTGATTTTGGCACTGGGAAAGTGTATTTGCCTGCACTTGATTTAGCTGGAAAACCTTTAAATAAATAAATAAAAACCATATTAAAACCTTTAAAATAAATAAATAAATACAATATTATTTGTTCTTAAAATCTTTCGTGAATTACTTGCAATTTAATTTTAATTTTAATGTACTTTAAATAAATCTTTAAAAAATTATTATAATACTGCAAAAGTTCTCTACTTTTTTTTAAAAAAATATTATAAATAACAACTCTGTTTTTAGGGCTTAAATATACAATTAGTGGGTTATCTTCAATATTAAACTTTACACAAACTCTATTATTTATTCTTGAGAAGTATAAACAGAATACTAACAAATCTATTTTAAAATATAAGCTCTCCTTCACCTAAAATCCTAGTTAATTCTTAGCTAAGCTGGAAAACTCTTTAAGTATTAAATTATATTCCATTAATGTCACACTTTCCCTGTAGCTATAATTATAATCTGTCCATCTTCTTAACCCAACACAAATCTATATTATATGTGCTGCGGTGTTACCTGAATTTTAAAGTTGCATCTTTGCAATTAATACCCCGAGTCCCCGAGCAACAGCTGGGCAGCTGGGCCCTCACTCACACTTGGCTATGCATTGCAGGGCATGGCATGGCATACATTTCATTTGATTTAGTTGTCCTCGTCACAGGATCGCCACTCGACTCCACTCCACCTCCTCCTGCTTGTCCTGGAGCCAGGAGAGAGTGAGTTCGCTCTGGTGTTGCCGCCACTAAACACATTGTGCGCAAATCCCAAGCCAAATCCCTGGCGTGCAGTTGGATTCGGATGAGAATGGGAATTGCATTGGCATGCGAACTGCATTGACAGCATTTTGGGAGCGGGAAGCGGGTGGAGTGGAGCGGGTCAGTGAATGCCTTTTGGGGCGTCCGGCATGGGCGTTGCCATTTTAGTGGCATGTTTGTGCTAATTTATTACGCCTGCGGAGGATAATGCCAGCGCTGCCTGCTGACTGCTGCCACCTGCCACCGATCTTCTCCTGCCTCGTGTATCCTCCTGCCTCCTGCCACTTGATGCCGAGGGGACATTACAAATCGGCAAACAGAGAGGGAGAGAGACAGAGAGAGAGCTAACAGAGGCCTTGCCTCGGGGAATGCTGCAAATGAATGTCTAATTAATTAAAGTGCGAACTGCACTTGGCTCGTTGCTGTTGTTGTTGTTGTTGTTATTGGGCTCCCCGAATTGGCATTAATTGCCACGGTCCCCAGACTGTCTCCCTTCACAGGCCAGAGCCCCACACCTTTGTCCAAAATCATTTGTTTGATTTATAGAAATTGCAGCACGAAAATGCTTGAATTTTGTGTGCTAGCATATGCAAAAAATTTTAAACTTTTAGTCAAAAAACTATCATAATTTCCTGAGGGAAATGCACTACAAAAAATGCTTATGTAAACTTATTATGCTTTTTATAAATATTAAAAATAAATAAAAGCAATAAATAAATTATATAAAATTATTAAATTAAAATGTGACATTAAATATAATAAAAGGTAACTTAAAAATTATGAAAATATTTAAAGGATGCCACAGGAATCGGTATTAAATTAAAAATAATGTTTAAAATGTTAACTTTCTTTTATTGATGATCATTGCATACTTTTGGGTGCTTTTGTGATAGATTTTAAATCATTTTCTTTTACAAAATGTTAAATTTAAATTACCAAATATCAACTTTCTTTTATAGACGATCATTGCATACTTTTGGGTGCTTTTGTGATTGATTTTAAATCATTTTCTTTTATAAAATGTTAAATTTAATTACCAAGCTTACCTTTAACATTTTACAATTATTTAATGAGCTAAATATTATAGAATTTCATTAATAATATTTTATTAATAACATTTTAATTCTTTTAAGTGTACTTTTCTATGTTTTTACTAAAATTGTCGCGGAATTTTGGCCCAGCATCCCCTGCCTCGCCGTCTGGGCGCACAAAGCTTAGCGGGGACATAAATAATAAATTTGCAACGTTTGCCATTTTACCCAGCCCATATGTGTGTGTGTGTCGTGACATTAACAATTTATCAGTGAATCGAAAAAGCAACAAGCCAATAAAAATCACTCCGTTTGACCGGTGACATTGCAACTACAGCCGCCAATTCCATGCCATTCCGCTCCCTTTGCCCTCATTCCCAGTTGCATCTTTTGCCGCCTACCCCTTTGCGTTTTGAACTCTGGCCCCTTTTTTACCCCCTTTTGAAACCTATTTTACCCCCTCGGCTGCTATGCTATGTCGTAACAAAATGTCAAACGGCGCTGCAATATTGATGTTAGAAATACAAGGCTTCAGTCGAATATGTGTGTGTCTGGGACACTGGAAAAATGTTTCAATTACTTTAATATTGAGACTTTAATAAAGGATTGAAAGGGAGATGTGGTGGTTTTGATGATTTTAGGAAAAAGAATGTTTTAAAAAATATATATTTGTAATATAAATATTATTTTTATAAATATTTATCTTTATTTTAAATAAATATAAAACCGTATAGGGTCGTTGAAAAGGCCGAAATAGTGTTGTTAATTTAATTTAGCTTATATTAATCAAAAAGAAACTACAAATTATTAATTAATTAGTTTTAAAATCGCCAAATACCTGAAAAAAGTGCAGCTTAAAGTTAAGACCACTGTTAATAAGGCTTGACATCAAACAGGGGTTACGGGGTAAAGGTGAAATTCTCTTATCAACGAGTTCTGGGAATTCCGTGATGAGTTCCAAAGAAGAATCCAGCCTAAGTTGGAATTAATAAGAGCTACTTATAACGCTGACCACCCTCTTCTTATATATTTTCCAAGAAGGAGTATTTAAGTAGCTTATATAAACTGATAAAAAATCCCCCTCAATATTACATTATTTAGATTATTTCTACTATTCGTACTTTTGATAGATTTCCAAGGAATAACGTTTCGGAAAAGACAGTTTTAGTAAATGATGTGCAAGGTTTCTTATGTTTAAAATATAAAAATTATCTAATATGATCAAGGTGAATATTTCTAAATTTCATTGTCCGCCTGGCAAATAAATTTTAAAAGCCCTTGCACGACGGTAGCCGCCATTTTGGTTGTTCCTCTAACCAAATAGACGAAGTTCATATTATTTGTATATTCTGGATTTTTGAACCATCTTATAAATTTTGCTGGCTTGCCAGAGGCTTCAGATACATAATTGCCCAGTTCACGAATACCTAACCAGTAATTATATTCGGGGCTAAGGTGCTTTGCAACGGCAGTGAGTTCTGCTTCATTTTGAAAGGAGGCTAAGTAACCTCCCAGTTCACGACATTTGCGATCAGCATTATACCACGTCATTGATTCATGTTCAATTCGGAAGTACCTATTACCGATTCGCGTGAAACCAAACGGTATATTCTTATCTAAAACCGGGGTTTCCACATTGGTTGCTTGTTGGGAGGCTTCCGTCTTATTTAAAATTGCTTCTAGTTGATTTTCGATTTTAGTCAGTGCCGCTTCTAGCTTGGTCTGTACGGCAAGCAGATTTCTTTCCAGTTTAGCCTCCATATTGGTTAGTAACTCCTGTTGTCCTTCCAGCTTAGCTTCCACTCCTTGCAGTTGTCCTTCCAGTTTAGCTTCCACTCCTTGCAGTTGTCTTTCCAGTTTAGCTTCCACTTCTTGCAGTTGTCCTTCCAGCTTAGCTTCCACTCCTTGCAGTTGTCCTTCCAGTTTAGCTTCTACTCCTTGCAGTTGTCCTTCCAGTTTAGCTTCTACTCCTTGCAGTTGTCCTTTGACCTTTGCCACTTCTTGCAGTTCTCCTTCCAGTTTAGCTTCCACTTCTTGCAGTTGTCCTTCCAGTTTAGCTTCCACTTCTTGCAGTTGTCCTTCCAGTTTAGCTTCCACTCCTTGCAGTTGTCTATTCATGTTAGAATCCACTTCTTGCAGTTGTCCTTCCAGCTTAGCTTCCACTCCTTGCAATTCTCCTTTCAGGGTAGACTCCACTCCTTGCAATTGTCCTTCCTGCTTGGCCTGTACCTCTCCTATTTTCACCTCAAAACTGTCCAGCTTCGCTTTAACTTCGTTGTCGGCATCACGTTGGTTCCCTTGGTCCTGGGCTCCGATTATATTATCACATATATTGGGACTTAGGTCTTGAAGTAGGACTATGCGGCCAGACTGAAGGTTCTTCCCCAAGGATCCCTGCCATAATGTGCAGGCAACCAGCGTCCGAAGGAAGAAGGTAGCGAAGATATGCATCCTGGGAGAGAATTAAAGACCGCGTTTGAAGAAAGTCTCCGGTGAACTAATTCTTGAAATATTGATAGACTTTCGAAGAAGCATCCGGTTTCTTCGGCTGGGATTGATAAGAGCTATGTATATATAAAGATGACGCCCCTCTCTGCCCTCGTATGTTTCTACCAATGTTTTTCTCAATTTATGTATAAAAATTGAGGCGTAGAAAATAGACAATCATCGATCAGGGCATTATTTTGAATGAATCTTTGCAGATAGCATGCTTTTGTTGGCAGGTAATATATTTATAAGTAGGAGAAAGTCCGATTCGACTACTATATCTGATAGTTGACCCAGCAGCTTACAGGAAATCAATAGAAAAATAAATTCCCGCGATAACTTTGCTTTAATTTTTATATATAATTCGTTTTCTATCTTGTTAATTTTCTTTTGAATTAAATTTACATAGCAAAGCTCTCGAAATAAGTTTGATTGAATAATTTTTTCTTCTAGGGTACTTGTAGGTTGGCTTCCCGAAGTGGTTAAAATTTGTTTAAAAATTAAAATTTTTAAATAAGTTTGATCCTTATACTGCTGCGCCATCTGCTGCTCATTTAATAAACTCTTCGTGGTGCCCTCTGTATATCAATCTTTTCTGCCTGGCGCCATCTGGGAATCTTTACTCCAAACAACGCTTTTATTGACATAAAATATTTATTTTTATTCCACCTAAAAGTAAATTTTCGGATTAAAAATTTATTTTTTACTCCAAATGGTTCTTGTATAAAAATAGTCTCAAAGGTTCTTGTACACGCTAAGAAAAAAAATTCCACAATAGGTGGCGCTAGTCTAAATAAAATACTAAAATATATCAAATAAATCCTTTAATTTTTTTTATTTTTCTGAAAAAATGCGAATATTTTAAAAATTTCGACACAATTTGTTGATGATGATTTGGGGAGGTTCTTTATTAGAAAATACTCTACTAATTTAAATTAGTTTTACAGGATATCATGCGCTACGACCTACCAAAATGTACAATAAATGTTTTAATATATATCTTTTATGTATATATTTTTAAGGGGGCACTCCTTCAAGGAGCCTGAATATGTAGCTTGTTTTGGTTTTTATTGTTATTATTTATTATAATTTTTTTTTGTTGCTTAACTATCACTCGTTTTTGCCAGAAAGGAGAAACCCCTGCCCACCCGTAATACCGATCTTGGATCTACGATCTCCGCTCCTGACTTTGGCATAGGAAAAAGGAATAAAAAAGGGATGAAAAAAGTGTGAAAAAAAGAAAATAAAGGTGGTTATTCTTTTTCAAATGAAAATTGCATTTATTTTGGCATGGATAAATGTAGTTTGACGTATCAAAAATATAACTAAACACAGTTACTAAATTAAAATGTAATAATCACAAATATACGCCGATTGCCCTTCCTCTCTCTCTATCTCTCTCGTAATAATAGTAATTGCTTCATATCACCAAAATCCGCCTTCCAACTATCACAAGGGAATGGTTTGCTTCTGATCCTGCCTCCTGATCCTGGCCCTGCTATTGCACAATCTCTACTGGGTTTTAAAGTTTGTTTAAAATGGTTTTTTTTTAAGGAGAAGGATTTATGGGAAGGAGGTGAACCCCAAACGTTTGCTGATCTACAAATTTGTTTGTGTTTCGTGTGTTTGTGTGTGTATTTTTTTTCAACCTACTTAAGTTCAGACTCTTTTCTGCTTGGTCACAAGAATTTATATACCTCGATGTGTAAGTTTAAGTAAGTGTATGATGGGGCATTCCTATTTATATATATGAGTGTGTATAAATTCCGTCTATGTAAATATTTTTAGAAATATTCTGTCTGGGAGAAATTGAATGAAGAATGCGGTAGAAAGCTATGCCTAGCTACAGTCCAGTTTCTTCTCTTCTCTTCTCCTCCTCCTCCTGGCGTCTTTCCTTCCCTTTGTATGCCTTCTCCCCTTCCCCATATATATTGTATGTACAGATGATGTCTAAATAATGATAATAACCTAAAACTATGAACAAGTTTTCCCGATCCGCTTAACGAATCATGTGCAGCTTCCATCGCAGCACAAAATAGGCAACGATGCGCAGGGCAAAGAAAATGCCAATGAGGGCTACGGCATCTACCCAAAACAGAGCATTATCCATGGACATCTCCTCAAGGAACTTCTTGGGCACCCGATAATGGCAGTACATTTGATTGCACTGCATCTTGGCACGGTCCATGCCATAAATGGCCACCATGGCACCTGAAATAAATGAAATTCGTGTGAACTAAAGGTGTCTCCTAAAAAAAAGCTATTTAAACTCACCCTCAAAGCCGTAGCGCACGTAACTCACATACGTCACCCACTGCAGGTAGCCTGGTATAGTGTCAAAGTTCACAAAGAAACCAGAGAACAATATCGTGGGTATCGTTGTCACGGGGCCAAGGAATACACCCGTCTCTATATTCATTCCCGCTCCGATTAAAAGACCCAGGGACTGCGCCACCAGAGAGTTAAGCACACAAATGAGCACAAACATTGAGACGCGCTCCAATTCCATGGGCTGTGAGGTGAGATAGTAGACAACCAGGACATAGACGCTGGAGAAGACGATCTGGAAGGGAGTAAGGGGATTATTATGCGAAGGATAAAAGCTGTGACAATCAAAAGAATGATTTTGAGAAGGTGGAAAGATAAACTTAAGAGAAAATTAAAAGAAAATTTGGGAATTTCGAGATAGAAACTCAAGAACTAGAGTTCTTAAAGCTTCTTTTTTATCCTGAAACTTTTTGTATAATTTTTTAAATTAGTTTTCATCTTGAAATTAGTTAATATCTAGAAATTCCCTAATTTTTCTTTAATTTTCTCTAAAGTTGGAAATTTTGAGATAGAAACTCAAGAACTAGAGTTTTTAGAGCTTGTTTTTTATTCTGAAACTTTTTGTATAATTTTTTTTAATTAGTTTCCATCTTGAAATTAGTTTATATCTAGAAATTCCCTAACTTTTCTTTAATTTTCTCTAAAGTTTGCTTTCCATTTTTATTGTATTATTATTTTTTTTAATAATTTTTTAACCTGGTCTAAAAGTGGTCTGAAACATGGTCTAAAAGTGGTCTGGAACATGGTCTAAAAGTGGTCTAAAAGTGGTCTGGAACATTGCCTAAAAGTGGTCTAAAAGTGGTCTGTAACACGGTCTAAAAGTGGTCTAAAAGTGGTCTAGAATATGGTCTAAAAGTGGTCTAAAAGTGGTCTAAAAGTGGTCTGGAACATGGTCTAAAAGTGGTCTGGAATATGGTTAAAGGTTTCTATCTTGAAATTCCCTAATTTTGCTTTAATTTTCTTAAAGTTTTTTAAATCTCACCTGAAACGGCATGTCCGCCAATGTCTTGGCAAAGTAGAAGGCCTTCAGGGAGTACCAGTAATTGAGATGCTCCCTCACAAACACCGACATCTCAGTGGGAACTATTGAACAAAATATATAATTCCATAAATTCCATGATATAAACCAAAAATCCCGAAGAACTTACAGGTCAGAATGGTGGGCATCATGGCCGTAAAGGTGGTAAACAGTGAGACAAAGAAAATGCAACCGGCATTGCTCATAATTTTGCTGGCCTCGTTGCCCACATCGTAGTAGATCATTCCAATGATGGCGCCCACAATGATGTGCGAGAAGAGACGCATGTGGGTGAGCATGCGATCGCGAAGGATGGTGCGGAAGGAGCGCTTGAGCAGGATCCAGAATTGCGTCCAGCCGCTGGTGGGGAAGCCCGTCTTGTTGGGCAGCGTGACGACACTCTCGTGGGAGTCCAGCAGCGAGGTCATGCAACCCACCACGGCACCTGGTCCCACCGAACCCACCGCATTGTGAGTGCCCTTCGAGGAGCTAAAGCTGCAGCTATCATCGAGGGCCGTTGTGGGCATGTTGACAACACTACAGTCCGAGTTCTGTGACTGTTGCGTTTCCAGCTTCGGTGGTTTCAGCTCTGCGGGATCATCTCCAACTCCAACCCCCGTAGAGTTTTCCAGTTGTCCTTCCTCCAGCGGCGGCTTCTCATCCTCCAAAGTCAGGGTGGCAGTCGTGGCGGTGGCCCCGCTCTCAGCCTTGATGACCTCATTCTGATTGGACTTCCTTTGGGCCAATGTCCGTACATAGTCCTTGTGCGCATACTTTTTGCAGGCCCCGCTCTTCACGGCCTGCACCAGCTTTGGCACTGCATCGCCGTATTCCCCGGAGGCCACCTCCAGGACATAATCAGCGGGATTGTGATACGAGGGGCACTCGTAGCCCAGTGATGATAGATAGGGCACCAGACCCCTCACTCGTCCCTCGTAGACACACTGGCCCTGGGCCAGCAAGTATAGGTGGTCGAATTTCTCAAAGAGACGCGCCGACGGCTGGTGGATGGTGCAGACAATGGTGCGGCCTCCCCTGGCCAAAGATCTCAGCAGCGAGATGAGCTGGAAGCAGGTGGAGCTGTCCAGGCCGGAGGTGGGCTCATCAAAGAACATTACGGGTGGATTATTCACTAGCTCGAGGGCGATCGACAGGCGTTTCCTCTGACCGCCCGACAGATTGCAGGTCAGCGTATTCACAGACTCCTTGAGGCCAATGGTCTCGAGAATCTCCTCCACCACCACCACCTTGGCATAGCTGATCATATTCTTGCCCAGCTTAAGATTGGCGGCCACCATCATGGCCTCCTTGACGGTGAGGTTGGCAATCAGCACATCGTCCTGCATGATGTAGCAGGAGAGCTTCCGAAAGCGTCGCAGATTCCGTTCTTTGCTGTTGATGAGCACCGAGCCACTCAGCTGGGAAGTTCTGAGGGAAAATTTAAGATTTAGTTATTGAAACTCATTAAGAAAAGTATCACAAGACTCACTTGTAGCCCGCCAGGATGTTCATTAACGTGCTCTTGCCTGCCCCCGAGGGACCCATGATGGCTGTGATCTCGCCATTCCGAAACTTGCCCGACACGCTCTTTAGGATGGTCTTGAAGCCTCGCCGGTGTCCATCGGCCACCGAGTAGGAGATATCACAGAACTCAATGTCCACCGGCGGTCGCTGGGGCAGATGGGACAAAGCAATGGTGCCCTTTTTCTGGCCATTGGGACTGCCTGTAGCGGCGGCAGCGCTACTGTTGGTTACCTTAGGTGCCAGACTGTGATTATTGCTGCCCAATCCGCCATTGCAAAGGTTGTTCTGAGAGCTGAAAGAAAGCAGAGATATTAAGAGTGGTTTTAGTGAGGTTTTAGAGTTCGGAAATGCTTAGTTTCTGGTTCCTACTTGAGGCAATCCTTCTCTGATCTTTGCAAAGCACAGCTAACCCCGCCGCTCTTGGTCAGCTGGGCCTGAACCACGGACAAAGAGCGGCAGGAACGCTCCTGCAGCATTTCCTTATAGGCCTCGGCATATTCACTGGTTCTCCTCTCAAAGCTGGAGTTCTGTATGCCACCACTTTCCACGCTGACACATCGCGTCAGCTTGAGTTCCATGATAGCTTCCTCTACTCAGCAGCTTCTCATGATGATGATCATGCGCCCCTCAGCGACCTGGATCAGTCAGTTAGTCAATCAATCAATCAGCCACATGCCACATACCGTGTTTCTCTCTGTTTCATTCATAAAATACCTTTGCCGAGTGCGTTTTCATTAAAGCTTTCGATTGATAAGTCCGCCAACTGCAGCAGGCCAATGCCAATTAACATTACAACTTTTTGGGTGCAAGTTGGTTGAGCGAAATTGCTGATTGATTGCTAAGCCGAAGCCGAAGCCCCGCGATGCCAACTAGGGGAGGGTTCGGTTGAGGCTTAAAGGTCAGTGTATCTTGGGACAAGCTGACAACCTGAGGAGTGACTGGCACAGTGGAACCTTTGTAGAACAACTGAGGGAATGAGTTTGAAGAACTCTAATCGATAATTTCACTTCAAGTGTTTTTAAAACACATTTTTGCATACGATTAAGGCCTATTGATTATCCTATAATGATTAGGGTTTTGTCTCTAAATATAGTTTGCCACTTAATGAATGTATAAACCCCAGACAATTGAGTTTTAAGGCAGTGGAAATTGCAATCAACCAGTCAGCTGTTTGGCTCTGAGCCATGCTAAGTGAATTCAGATACAAAACTAAAGATAAACAAAAATTTTCATCGTCATTGCTTTTGCCTTTCTGGTTTTTGTTTTGCTTTTGCTTTGCTGTGGCCTCTTTTATTTCTTTTTCCCCCTCGCAGATACGATAAATATATGAGTAGACCAGCTGCGGAATATATATGTATATATCTAGTCGCAAATCGTTTCCCGCGAATATCTCGGTGCACGAGCACCCAGAGAGCGAGTACATTTCAAGTGCGCATGCACCCAGAGTGCATGTTAACGAACCCAACGACAACAGCAACGAACTCAACGAAGGCCCAACGAAGTTTGCGAAATGTGCACCCAAAGACAAGACGCTTTGTCTCCTTCTCTTCTGACTTGAACCCTTCAATTAAATTCAAATGGAGTTGAGTGTAGTCACGCAATCCCTTCCGGGGTTCCCTCTCCCACTCACCCTTCCCCCGTCGATTGCTTATCAATCTTAATGCGTGGTAATTGTTGCCAGGTTGTTGGAGGATCGATGGCGGGGGCCCTATTTAATTGATTGATTGCGGACCATAAACCGGCTACTACTGTGTAGTTTTACTAAGCTATTTTTTTAATATACAATCCCAGGCGAACCTTGGCCAGTTACACTGATTAAGCGAGACCGGAAATATCCAGAGAGCTGGGTTTAGATCATCCGACGAACAGCTTGGCGACAATTAAGCAAAGCGTTTCGCATAAATGCCACAACCACACACAGAGTGTTCATTGTGATTAATAAAAGAATTAATCAAGGAAAGCTGTTGAGGGGAGGATAAAGAAAAGCAAGGCCTTCAATTAAAAATTATTCACTACAAAGTTTGTCATAGTTTGTGGCTGTTTTTCTTTTTTACAAAGAGAACCATTTAGAAACTTTTTAAATTTAAATTTAAATTTAAAATCCCCTAGAAGTTCTCTAGAACCTTTTTAAGAATTATTCAGCAGAGAGTTTGTTATAGTTTGTGGTCACTTTAACTTTAAGCAAGTTTTTTTTTATATCAAAAAGTAATGCATTTAAAAGGCCATAAATTATGCCTTATGGTGAATTATTCAGCAGAGAGTTTGTCATAGTTTGTAACAGTTTTCTTTAAACAAAGAAAATCTTTTAGAACCTTTTTAAATTTAAATTCTGCTGGAAGTTCTCTAGAACCTTTTTTCTAAGAATTATTCAGCAGAGAATTTGTCATAGTTTGTGGCAGTTTTTCTTTTTACAAAGAGAACCTTTTAGGAACCTTTTAAATTTAAATTTAAATTCCACTGAAAATTCTCTAGAATCTTTTTAAATCTAAATTAAAATTCGGCTTGAAGTTCTCTGAAACCTTTTTAAATTTAAATTAAAATTCTCCTCAAGTAAACTAAAAAATCAATGATGACTTTAACTTCAAGAATGTGTTTTTTTATACCAAAAAGTTAAGCATTTAAAATGCCATAAATTATGCTTAGCTGATTATTACACAAAAGATTTATTCCCATAGAAATCGAATGCTATGCAAGCCTAAGGAACAATCGAGGGGGGCTTTCGGCCTATTCAGGACTATTAAGGAAACGGGCAAGGCCAATCAAATGGAGGAAAACGGATGTGTGTGTGTGGGCGTGGAGCGTGGGAGAAGGTCCTGTCCAGGACTGCTGGCTGTCAGCTGTGCCCTCGAAGCGGGGAAGAAGGTCGAGTGCCGACTGACTGACTGACTGACTGACTGACTGGTACTGACTTTTACGCCCTCAAGGATACGCAGGTTGTCTTTTAAGAAGGCGTCACAGAGTCTGGCACTGCACTAAGGGGGGGAAAAAGGAGCCTCTTCTCTGCGGCTTTTTCCGGCAAACTTCACATTACATAACCCGGCGTGTTTTGCCAAAAAAAAAGGAAAACCGAACTAGATTCGCACGTGGCGGACAATGGGCAGTGTTTAAGCTCTTCTTTTTTCTTTGATTTTTGTAATAAGCACATAAATATTTAAGCCAGAAACCGAACCGGACTGCTGGCAAGCCGCACCGTACTCTCACAGGACTAAAAAGCCGAACGGCGTCCAACTACTGACTGCGGCACACGACTTTGGACAGCTTTTGGTTGGCGGCAGAGGCTTGTTCGATTTTTCCAGGCACGCGGCGCCGCGAGGTCCTCGACTGTTGTCCTTTTCCCCCTACCTTTTGCCCAGAGGTTCGAAACTACACTTTCTGGTGCAGAGAAGTCCCTGTTTTCTTTAATTAAGAAGGGGAAATATGTGGTTTCTTCATAGGAATGAACTTTGTTTTTAATTTAAGGCAAAGATTTTTTTATTGGTATTTTTTAGGGTAACTTATTGCCTTAAATATACTTTTTATTAGCCTCTGGACTTGCTGAGATTTTCCTCTAAAAAGACTTTAAACTTTGTTTTTTTTTAATTTAAGGCATAGATTCTTTTATTATAATTTTTTTAGGGTAACTTATTGCCTTAAATATCCTTTTTTTACCCTCTGAACTTGCTGAGATTTCTCTTTAAAGAGCATAGCCCCATTCGTTGTGCCGCAGGACCCCCTTTTGTCTGCCTCTTCTTGTATTGTTTTGCTGGGTCTTATGGCTTTTACGGCTTTTGCTGTTTGGCGGCATTTCATTCACTGTTACATGTTTTTTTCCCCCCACCACCCCCTCCTGGAACACACACACACATCACACACATATTTATGTGTGTGTGGTCCTGGTTGAAAGGACACACGTAGGATAGGTTGGCATTTAAGGCGCTCTTTATAGCTGTCCTTCCTGTGCCTTCCTGTGTGTTTCAGTGTTTCCTTTCCCTGGATATGCCTGGGACTTGCCTTGGCCCACCTGATTGCCAGGATTGTGCAGCAGCATACAGACCTCCCTCCTCCATTTTCCCACACAATTTTAATTAGTTTGTGACCTGCATTGATTTCTATGTGAAGGTGGGGCGTGTGCACTTAGCATAGGATTTTCCATTTGCATTTTAATTAAGCTGCCAAAGGACCTTTCAAGGCTGCTGACAGAGCCTTAAGTTCCTAAGGCTCCTGGGAAAGTCGCCTACATTTTAAATTATTTTTACAACTGTGCATAATTTCTCAAAGGAGAGGTGGGAGTCGAAGAAGTAGCAGGAGGCGTGGTTGGCACCATTTCTCTCCATGCCGACACGCGATTTGTTGTGAGACGGCGGAGTCGAGTCATCGATTTTCTGGCTCTTCCTTTGGCTTTTGCTCCTCGTTCTCTCTATTCCGGACACACCTTTGATGGCCTGGCAGGTGGCATGTTCCTGGCGGAAGGAAGATACCAGCTCTGCAGGTACAGATGCGTGCTAATTTTGACTTGACGCGGTCTTATTAATAGCTTCTCCCGGCTCCTAAACCCCACCCACTCTGGCTTATGGCTTCCTGGCTCTGATTTGTGTCTAATGGCGCTAAAAATGGATGTGTCGCCGCAGCAAAAAATGGCCTGACACCCCACCCACAGTCAAGGCAAGACCTTTGTCCTTGAATGCAATACTTTACAGGACTGAATTACTGAATTCAATTTCCTCCCCCCACTTGAACTTAATCCCTGGCTAATGCAATTAAGGAACAAGAAAGGAAGATAACTTCGGCTTACCGAAGTTTATATACGCTTGCAGATTACAATTGAGCTAAGTAATTAAAAATGAAATGCTAGGATAACATCTCAAATTTGATGAAAATATATTGAGAAACAACCGAGTTATGATTTTTCCTAATATTTCGCTGATGTTCCTATGGCAGCTATAGAATATAGTCGTCCGACTTTTATGAAATTTAAACCGAAATTCTGGAATAATAAGAAAAGGCCAAATCTCAAGTTTGATGAAAATATGTTGACAAACAGCGAAGTTATCGAAGTTTTTTCGAAAATTTTGCCGATCGTTCCTACTGTTTCAGATTTTTCCCATGGCAACTATAAGATATAGTAGTCCGATTTTAATGAAATTTTATACGAAATTCTAAAACAATGATAAATGTCGAAATATCAAATTTGGTGATTATATGTTGAAAACTGACAAAGTTATAAAGAGGAGAAGAGGAGAGACTTACCCATGGCTACTCTGCTTCAGGTCGTTGGTCAACTTCAGCTGGTTGAGGAGAGGCACTGGCTCCTGCTGCCTGGGATTGGGATTGTTGCCTGGATTAGCAGCGATCGTTGTGGTGATCAGATTACCACTGGACGTGTAGAGCACCGCATTTGGCTTCGTTGTGGTGGCCGCTGAGTCGGAGACCTTGTTGGGACTCTTGGCCGCCGGCAGTATGACGGCAGCATGGGCAGAGCATTTGTCCACCAGCGGGGCACTGGAGGCCTGCAGCTCATTCATGGCGTTGTTTTGTGTGGGGGGGATTACCTTTGGTTTTCCTTTGAGAATTCCTTTTTTTTTGTGGCTCGCTTTCTTCAGTTGGCACAAAGTTGCGTCAGCATTTGGCTCGCTTTTTGTGTATTTCTTTTTTTTTTATTGTGACTGGCGAGGGTTCCGTTTTAATTGGGATTTGAGAATTGGCATCTGCATTGGAAGTACGTATTTATTGTGAATGTATTTCTCAGTTCAGCTCTGCAAGAAAAGAATACAAAAAAAAAGCGGAATGGCATAATTCAAATCGGAGGTAATCGCAAGGCAATTGTTTATTGATTCTGACACTCTGAAAAGGCATTACATCACACACACACACACACATTATGGGGGCCAGGAAGCGGCGCCCAAAGCGGAGGTTGCTCAATAGGCAAAACGGCGAACAAACATGAATTTCTAATTACTGAACAATGCCAGGCAGCAGCCCAGACCGAGACCGAGACCCACTTGAGCAAGAGACACTGATATCACGACAACTACAACACGACACCGACGACAACGACGAGTATCTCGCTGGATACTTGGATGTTCACACAGTATTCAATCCCAATGCCAGTTTAAGCACTAGAAGTGGCCTTAGTTCCGACCAAGAACTTATGGTTAGTCCAGTGCGTCCGCACCCGGTTGGGGAAACACTGGGGTAGACCCTCGTAACACATGCCAAAGCCACTGCATCGACGAGATTCTGGGTTTGCCTGCACTGGATTTTTGCAGGTGGCCGTCCTCTGATAAGATTTCGATTCATTTAAACTTTTAACGATGAGAATTCTCACAAAGCTTCTACACTGAGGCAAATTTTTGGGTTAAGAAATTAAAGAAAAATTTTAGAAAGCTTAGGAAACATATTTATTGAATTTTCTAAGGGTTTTTGCTTATTTTGTTGCCAAAAAACCTTACAAATTTAAGCAAAAAAGTCAAATTATAATATATATAATATAATTTTTAAAGCAAATTTCTAAGCAGAAAATTTAATTTGAAATAAAAAAACTCATCTTTTTCATCAAATTTAAGTTTAGATTCAGGACTATATTTTTTTCTTAAAAATCCAAAAGATTTGTGAAGCAAAAACCTTACAAAAAATTATCGAAATCACCAAATATTTCTTCTTTATTTTTTGTCAAGCAAATTCTCAGTTTCTATGCAGAAAATTTCAATTAAAATTAAAAAAAACCTCATATTTTTAGGCAGAAGATATTACCAATTCTTGCGTCTTTTTGTGTCTTGCAAATCTAAAAGAATTGTGAAACAAAACCCTCACGAAAAATGGTAAAAATCTATTAGTTCTTCCTCTATTTCGAAAGAAAACATAATTTGTTTAAATTCTAAAAGTTTTCTTTTAACTAGAAACTATTTCCCACACCTCTAAAAACATAAACCTCGTAGTTACACACTTAATAAAAGCAAAAAGTCTGTGCATTATTTGTTTACTCAATCTGAGAGATATCGTTGGGGTTTTTGTTTATTTATAAAGCATGAAAACATGCCGGCTTCTGCATAGCCTCAAATATTCTCCCATTTCCTTGCAGTGTACCTGATTTTGATTATTTTATATTTTTTTATTTGTGTTTGCAAGGCGGTTGGCGCGATTTAACCGATTTGCGATTAGATGGGCGGGGGCGATAGGCTTCCGAGCTACTGGCCCGGGTTTCCTTTTCGCTAATCGGACGCAGAGATGTAAGGCGCGTAATCGCAGCCAGAGCCAGAGGAACCTAGGGTTATGGCCCATCGATGGCCAGCTGTTGTCGGCCATCGACTTGTTATCGCCACTTGAGAAAGAGAGAGAGAGACCGAGAAAAAAGCTGGCCACGCACAGCTGCGAATTGTCTAATCAGAAAATCGGTAATTCGATGGTTCAAGTTATGTGGGGATTTCTTCTCAGACAAATTGAAGAAGGATCTGGTGGGTGGATGACCCGAGATGATGATAGATAGAGGTCCTACCCTAACCGTAATCAAAGTAGGTCAGTGCCATACCCACTGCTTCTCCTCCTCTAAAGTATGGCCTGATCTGATGTGTTTTTCGGGTGGCGCGACTTTCGGCCACGAGATATATACATCATCATCATCATCATCATCATCATCACATATGCTATTAACAAAAGGCGGGCATTATAAACATTTCAAAGGAGAGAACTTGGCAAAAATATCTCTTAGTTTGTTCAGAGAGAGCGCAGGCGCTCTTATGAGATACAAGCAGGAAAACATTAAAGATACACATGAGTTTCCAGGGGAGCGCGGAAGCAGGGAAAGCGGGTGCCAAACTCCAGCTGCGGAGTTTATATTATTTTGGGGTGGGTTCTTTTTATGTTCTTCAGTTGCAGGAGGCATTGGCATTGCCTTCAAATACTTCCACGACGCAATTACTTCACTCGACCTGGACGTGCTCACCTTTGGTTTTGGTTGAGTATTTTTTTGTTTCCGAGAAGAAGAACATCACAGAGGGCATAAAACGTGTTTTCGGTTTATTAGCATTATTTTTGTTGTTGGTTTTTTTGGCCACCGCCACAGATTGGGATAGTTCACAGTCCGCTCGCGCTCATCAAACACTTTTAGCACTTTTGGTCGTCGGTTGCCGCATAGATACTCGGATACTCAGATACTCAGATACTTAGTTACTCAGTTGTTCAGATACTCTGCTGCTGCTGTTGTTGCTGCTGCTGCTGCTGCTTTGTTACGGTCGAGACAGCAAACAAACAAACAAATAACAAAACAATGCCAGCCAGAGTTCGGAGAGGAAACACCTCCTTCTCAGAGAGAGAAAAAGAGAACTGAGGACTCCTCCAGCTGCGGGGAGGTCGAAAACGGGTTTGTTTTTTGCTCAACGCGATCCGATCCGATTCGGCACAATTCCTGCCCTATAATAATTCCGCTCCGCAAGGCAAGGCAACAGCCAGAGGCGAGAGCAAACAACATTCAAGCAGCGCGGACGACGAAGAACTGAAACTGAAACCGAGAATATCGTAGCTAAGCAGCAGCAGCAGCAGCAGCAGCAGCACAACCAGCAGCAGCAGCAGCAGCAGCAGCAGCAGCTGAGAGCGCCATGTATCTGTATCTGTGAGTGCGTCTCAGATACTATTTGGTTTCGTCAATGGGAAGTGTATGCTCTCTCTCTCTCTGTCGTTCTGTCCAACGTTCAGTTTTCAATTTTTCAATTCAAATGCTGGCCATACACTCTACTTTTTGTTGTGCGCATGTGTTGGGTTCCAAGCTGCGAAACAGAGGAAACAGCTGACTGTAAACACACATCGAGCAGTGAGTGTGTGTGCTCCCAGTGGGAAATCTAGTGCCAAGTTGGGTGCGCCTGCACTTGGTTTTTGGTTGGAGCTGGAAAAACTCTCCGAGAGAAAGAAATAAGAGTACACCGTTAACAAAGTGTGGCATTTACGACTTAATTATAGGCTTAAATATGAATTATAAGCTTAAATATGAATTACTCTCACCCAAAGTACAAAAGGAATGCACTCTACTCTAGACTAAAACGCAAAATTAAAAATAAATTCAGTTTTATGATATAATAAAAGCTGTGAGGAGTCGTAAGGTCATGATTTTGTTTACTTTTAGACAGTTTATTGAGCATTTTTTAATATTTTTTGGGGAGTTTTTGGGTAATTTGAATAATCTTAAATTATACTTGGTTATTTTTTCGAAAATATAAGCTTTGGGAGTAATAAATTCAACATATCTCTTGATGTTCTTTAGAATTGTTTAATATTTATTCATTTTATTCATTCATTCAGTCATTTTATTCATTCATTCATTCGTTTTATTCATTCATTCATTCATTGTATTGGTTTTTTAATAATTAAGCATTTATTGAGCATTTTTTAATATTTTTTGGGGAGTTTTATAGAAATTTGAATAATCCTAAATTATACTTGGTTATTTTTCCCAAAAGATAAGCTTTGCAAGTAATAAATTCAACATATCTTATATTATTCATCTTATATTATTCATTCATCAAAACTTCATTTCTTACTCAAAATACCACAGAGAAACCCAAGACTCATTGACAGCTTTTTGCAATCACTTACCCAGTCTGGGGCTTATAGCGAACTTTGAACCCCCACGATCACTGAACAAAGCAATGGAAACAAAGTGAATTCAAACAAAAACAAAGAGATGATGAAGTGTAGGTGGTGGGAGGTGGGTGAGCATCGGTTGGTCGATATCAGTGCCGCATGAGTAATCCTCCTTCCTCCCTGCTTGAAACGTGAGCTATACTCCGATCCAAACCAAGTTCCTAGTTCCCCAAGTTAGCTAAATGCGCAGTCCGGGGGGACAGCGACTAATCGCTGCGACCTTAATGATAGTTTATTTTCATACTTTGCCATATCAGTTCCAGTTTGTTTTTAGCTGTCACTTTGTCTATGTAATAATTAACTCGAATTGCCAATGCAAGTGCCAATGTACGATATCGTATCGATTTCGATTTCGGTTTCGGTTAGTAAATGCCTGGAGGGTCATTGAGTTTCTTATCAGCTCCGCTTAATTGGGATATAATTTCAAGTGCAAGTTCTCTGCCAGCTAAATCATGCAAATTGCTTTCCCATTAAGAACAACTTTTGGTAGTCAAGCCCAGTTTGGCGGTACCAAAGTGAACATTACCGAGTGCATTCAGGTGTTTTTCGCACAGTCCAAAGTCTGGATTAGTCAGGAACATTGATTTCGTGATGGGATCCGAATGGCTTCTAAAAACAATTACTAACAGTGCATAACAGACTCGTTAATGGGCTGTTAACTGTTTGCGACGAGTGGCACGTCATGTTTTTGGGGGTTTGATGGCGTGCCAGACAGACGGACGTGGGCAATGGCAGTTAATGAGCAAAGTGTGTGGATTTTGGGTTTCCTATAGTTTAAATCCAACGGAAAAAGCTTGCAAATGTAAAAGCTATGTGGGTTTTCAGGCTAGAAAGAGTCGACTATATGAGGGCTGTGGAAAAAGCTCTATCAGAAAAGTGCTGCCCATAATGCGGGTTATTCAAGTTTAAAAAAAAAACGTAATTAATAAATTTAAACAATAAAAATAAAAATAAAACAACTTTAAAATGCCAACGTTTGTATGTACTTGAATTTTTCAATCGAATTGGAATTAGTTTAAAAGTTTAGGGGCAGCTATATGACATGGTTCCACTCAGAAATTGGGAAGTATATTAAGGGAGCCCAGATAGTGGCGTCACCTTTCTGTATACTTCTTATCAGTCCCAACCAAAGCCGGATGCTTTTTCGAAAGTCTTTGAATAATTCGGGAATCAGTTCTCCAGAGACTTTCGTCTAACGCGGTCTTCAACTCTCACCCAGAATGCAAATCTTTGATACCTTCTTCTTTTGGGTGCTGACTGCATGTACATTATGGCAGGGATCCTTGGCGGGGGATCGTCAATCCGCCTTCGTTTGCCTAATTGACGAACCGATTGACAATGAATGTGCCACCTTCTGTCTGCAAGGAGTGGAAGCTAAGCTGGAAGGACAACTTCAGAAAGTGCAGACCCAACTGGAGGGCCAACTTCTGGCGGTACAAACCAAGGTGGAGGAGTCCCAAGCTAAACTGGAGGAAAGTCTGCGTGCTGTACAAACTGGACTTAACCAACTACAGGAGGTTCTAAGCAAATTGGAAAACCCAAATAAATCCCAAGAAGTAGCCAAGATTAAAGTTTCAGATTCAGATAGAAATAATATACCATCACCTGATTCCAAGAAAATTGGTACCCGATACCTTCGAGTCATAAGTGGATCGCGGGATCGGGATATTGGTAAAAAAAAGTGCAAAGAACTGGGTGGTCACTTAAACAGAATTCTAGAACATGAAGAAATACTTCTCGTTGTTAACACTGTAATGAAGGGGTGCCGAAACGCTGTTTATAGGGATGGAATATGGGAAGATTATTGTACTAATAGTGTATATTTTGTTTGTGAGGGACGCGACGCATAAAAAAATTAAATAAAAGTTTATTTTTAAAAATATAATACCTTGCAGATAATTGATCGAAACTGGCTCTTCCCAAACGTTATTCCTTAAAAATCTTTTCCAGGATAACAGATACATATATATTAATTTTATGGTCAATAGTAGTAATAATCTTGATAATGCCAGCGTTATAAGTAGCTCTTATCAATACTTAGGTCGGACGCCCCTTTAGAAACCATAACGGAAATTCGAGAATCCGTTGATAAGAGACTTTCAGCTTAACCCCGTAACCCCTGTTTGACGCCTCATTAGCAGCTCCATTTATAAGTGCCGATTAAAAACTGGAAATGTTATTAATATATTGATCAATTTGTCCGATTATTCCCATTCTTGTAAAAATATAAAAAAGAAGCTAGCTTCAAAACTGAAGAACTACTGTACGGAATTTTCCCAAAAACGCAACGCCATCGAAAGGTCTTCTGTTGTTTAATTTAATTAGTTCTCGAATTGGGTTAGTTTAGCTTTACAGTTAGTGGAGTTTATGGTACAGATAGCAGCTAGAGAGACGTATTTTAAAAGTCAGTTTCACACACGAACGGTGACTTGGTGGTGCACATTGAACAACCAACCTCCTTCCCCTGTTCCTCATTGGCCACTGGCCTGGTCAAAGCGCCAGCGGATCTGGAGCAAGCCTCAGGATGACTGACGAATCTTGACGCTGTCCTGCTCATCGCTGTCGCAGTCACCGCTCTCCGCCGTATCCTCGTCCCCCTCCCCCGCGGAGCTATCCCCGGCGAACAGATGCCGCAGGCAGCTCCGCTTCACGTATAAAAAAGCGCACAGAGCGCAGAGCAGGAAAATCACGCCCACAGAGCTGCCGATGATCAGGGCTCGCACCTTACGCTGCGAGGGCACATCGATGAGGAGTTCATGGCTGGGCACCGACAGGTGTGTGTTGGTGCCCACAGCCAAAACCTGCACCTTGAAGGTGGTGTCCTCCTTGAGGTGCCGCAGCTGATAGAAGTTATCGAAGGTCTCTGCATGGCCGATAAGGAAGTGCTCCGGCTCCTTCCACCAGCGCACGGCGTATAGTCGCAGACCCTCTAGACCCTGCGTAGGATGCTCCCAGTGGAGGAGCCAGCCGAGTTGATTGCTAACGGCAGTTAGGTTCCCGGGAGCACCCAGGCCCCCGGCAGTGGCAGAGGTTGGCATCTGGCCCAGATCATCGTGCTGCAGCTGCTGGGCATCGAAGTCATCGGCTCTGATGGACGAGGCTAGAAAAACAAGTGGATTTATATCCATAATTTTGCTGATTGCAACGGGATTATGTAACTCACCCTGCGTCTGGAAGCGGAACTGTTTGCTGAACATGCCATCGCCGTATTTGTCCTGGCTGAGAACCATAAATTCGTACTCCTTGCCAGGCACTAAATGCTGCACTGTGGCCTCCATAACCTTTTTGTCCAAAACTCGCAGGGTGCGCCACTCGGGAGCATCTGTGAGGCGGTACCAGACGGTGTACTCCAGATTGGGTCGAAGGTAGCCTGGGAGGGAAAAAAGTTATTATACTCATGATTATAAGCTGAGGAAATTAACTAATTATTTTTTATACCAAAATATTAATTAAAAATTAAATAAAAAATCGTAGAAAGTCACAGGAAAATAAAGAAATACTTTTTCCTTTACTTTTAGTGCTTAATAAGTCACTATATCTTAAGGAATGCAAAAATATGGATAAATCGAAATTTTATCGATATTTTACCTCAAACTCGATATGGTAATCTATAATATATCGACATTACGTTTGATAGATTCAAGCAAAATAATTTATTTTTAATATAAATATTTTTCGATATTTATCGATACATCAGAGCTTGATTTTCGATAAGACATTGAGTGCTTTATTTTTGTCGATAAAACAAATGGGAGTTTTCCTCTCGTTATACTCGTTTTACCCCCTGAAAAGCCTTCTTGTATGAAAATCCAGCATTGCCTTGATTTATTTACAACTTCACAGGACTCCCTCCATCAGGGGAAAACGAAAGCACTCTCAACTCAATTTCAAATTAAATCGGGAACATTCGTCCTCTGTGCTGGTTTTCACACCCTATTTTTTTTTTCGGCCATTTCCTCCCAATTTCCCTTACATTTTCCCACCCATTTACCCTCACATTTTCCCACCCATTTATCCTCCCATTTTCCCACCCACCCACGTGATTTCGCCTCTCACCTGGCTGCCAGCGTATGGTGATGCAGGTCTCCGTGCTATTCGCCGTGAGATTGTACGGAGGCCGCGGGGCTATGTTCTCTATCATGAGCTCGGCCTCTGCCGTAATGGTGGCAGCCTCATTGGTGGCCGAGCACTCGTACATGCCGCGATCCGACTCCACCAGGCCCGTGATGGTCAGGTTGCCTCCGCTGAGGCTAAACCTGTCCGCCGGCAGTGGCTGGCCATCCTTCTGCAAATGAGAGAGAAGCAGAGATTCGGAGTCAGAGTCAGAGTGGGTGCCCCCGAACAGCATGCATAATTAAAAATGCAATCAAGTGAGACTGCTCGATCCCCATCTCCCATCCCCATTGCCATGACAATGCTCAATGCTGAATGCTGAATGCTGAATGCCTGAACTCACCCGGCTCCAGACAATGGAGGGCCGATTGTTTCCGTCCCGGTCGATGGCTTCGCAGGGCAACTCGGCGGCCTCGCCCAGCTTCTGGATGTAGATGGCCTTGGGCGTGACACTAAAGATGGGCGGACGGAGCACAATCACGCTGATGACCGGCGATGGTCCGTCCGTGCCGAGGTCATTGTAGGGCGTGCATGTATAGCTGCCGGCATGGTTCTCATCCACCTTGGCGAAGAACAGGCTGCCGTTCATCTTGTAGAAGACCCCAGGCACATTATAAGAGTCGAAAAGGAGGCCGTCCTTCTCCCAGCGTAGGTTCTTCAGCGGTGGATTCGCTCGGAAGTGGCAGTCGAGGACGGCGGGCTGGCCGTATGGCAGGTAGACCTCCGGCGGGGCGTAAATTACCTTGGCCTTATCTAGGAAAAGTAGGGGGAGAAATTCAATTAATTCATTTTATATTTATTTGAAATAATATTATAAGAAAAAGAGCATAATTTCATTTAGTAAAAAGTTTTTAAAGATATTTTTGTTTTACTTTTCTATAATAGTTATAATACTCGTGATTATAAGCTGAGGAAATGAATTAATTATATTAAAGGCTTTATGAATTATAGTAAAATATTAATAAAAATTTAAATAAAAAATCATAGAAAGTCTCAGGAATATAAAGAAATACTTTTTCCTTTACTTTTAGTGCTTAATAAGTCACTATATCTTAAGGAATGCAAAAATATGGATAAATCGAAAAATTATCGATATTTTATTTCAAAATCGATATGGTAATCGATAATATATCGATATTACGTTTGATATATTCAAGCAAAATATTTTATTTTTAATATAAATATTATAAAACTTACATTGTATATTGAGAAAGGCCTTGGCCGTCTGCAGTTCGCCCTCGCTGTTCCGCACCTTGCACTCGTATTCGCCCAGATCACTCATCATGGTGGGATCGATGCTCAGGCTACCATCGGGACCCATGTAGGAACGTCGCACTAAATCCTGAACCTCCTGTAGAAGCACTCCGTCCTTGTACCAGGAGGCTTGCGAGTTATCGGGATATTTCATGACGCAGTGAAAAAAGGCCGTTTGTCCCTCCTGAATGGTCTGATTAACGGGAGGGATACGGATGAGGGAGCCACCCTGAACGGCCAGGTGATAGCGGGTGCCATTATTGCGAACCGATGGCGAACGGTTGGGAAAGATCACCTGGCAGTGGTACCAGCCTTGATCCGATTCCCGGATGGCAGTCAGATTGACGGAGGCTCGACCGAATTCTGGATGATTTTCAACCAGATGTAGGCGCCCGTTGAAAAGCTCATTGGTGGAGGTCTCCTGCTCATACCAAGTGAAGATCTTTTTGTTCTGGGTTTTAAATATATTTATAAATATTTGTATGAGTAAATAAGATAGAATTTGAGGGGTTTAAGGAGGTGCTTAGAAAGTTATAGGATACTTTTCTTTAATATAATTGCATTCGAATTGGTTTGAAAAAATTCCCAATAATATTTTGAATGTCAAGACTTGGAGGAAACACTTTTATTTATATTTTTACAAAGAGTAAATTATGTTTAAATATTTTCTGTAGGTTATTGCTGCATGTGCAACTATAATTTCATCTTTTATATATTTATTCATGTATTTTATCATTAATATTCGAGTTATATGTGTTTCAGCTTATCCTAAAATAATTGTAATTCTTAGAATTGCAGGCATTATATTCCCCTAAGTTCTGGATAAAAAATCTAACGATTTAAATGAATATTTGTTGCTAATTAAATTTTTCTTTATAATTTTACAAAGCTGGAATTATATGCTGTAGGTTCCTGTTACTAGTAAAACTCTAATTTCATTTTGTATATAATTTTCTGATATTCCAGGATGTTATTCATATATTTTATAATTAATATTCGAGTTTCTGCTTAGCCTGAAATAATTGTAATTCTTAGAAATGCAATGCAATATATTCCCCTAATTTCTGGGTAAAATTTCTAACAATTAAAATGAATATTTGTTGCAAATTGCATTGTCTAGAGTACAAAATACGTAAATACAAATGTTCTCTGCTGTGGATGATTATGATTTTGGCTGCAATTGCAGTTGTAAATCACCGGCAATGCGGAATCCCCATGAAGGAGCCAGTGAAGCCCCGCCCCCGCCCACACACAGTGAAACAGTTAATGTCAGATTGTTTATGCTTGTGCGAGTATCTGAGTATCTCGGTATCTCTATATCTCTGTATCTCTGTATCTCAGTAACCCCTCAGCCCTTTCTCCCTATGCGCCATTATAATTTTCGCAAACTCCCGCTGAGCTTGTACTGCCTGTGACCGTCATGTGACGTGGCGCAGCGGTGGCCAACGGCTTTGCCTGGGCCCAGAACCCCCTTCGAGAAGAATAACAATAACCGGGGGAGGAAGGTAGAGTAGAGGAGGAGGAGGAGGCGTGGGACCCATGCCGCTACTTTGTTGACAAATTTAAATGGGCTCACGTGGCGCGGCGCACTTGAAGTGCTCAATGGTAGCTCTCTCTCTCTGTCTGTTGCCCCTGAAATAGGATTTCCATATAATTGGGATTCAGTGTACTCTCTGCCAGATATTACTGTACTTGTATTGGATTGCAGGTTGCAGTATAAATAATTTTAAAAGCTGGATTTGCAAGCAATACGGGGATTAAGCTGTCCATTATGGAATTATTGTTTTAATAATAAGGTTTTTGATGTGTTAATCACACTCACTCTGTTCTTGAGGATTTATTCATAATATTGGAATGATTTTTTAATGAAAAGTATTATTTATTAAAGCTCTTATTCCTGATTTAATAAGATTCTTTAATCACCTAGAAACCGTATTAATATAAAGGCATTAGTTTTATTTATTTAATAATATGCCTTTGTGTTTTTCATAAAATAAATTATAACATTAGCAGTATTCCATTGAAAAACTCTCTCGGCGGCTTAAAGTTAATTTTCCTTAAAGTTTTTCTGGTTTTACATGCCATATATTATCGGTTTATGGCCGGATAATAATTCAATGCGATGGCTTTGTAGCTTCTATGCCATTTTTTGTGGTTCTTTTTTGGATGGCCGCATTTTAAATTATTTTTGTTTTAATTAATCCTGAATATATTTGTCAATATTTGTTATAAATGTGCCTATAAAAGAAAAAAAATAAAAACGCAATAATAATAATATTAATGCGAGCAAACAGAATGTGTTTGCGTTGCATCATATGGCGGAGGAGTTAAGCTTAAATTATTTAAATGCAATTGAATCGGCGCTGCGGTCGCTGCCCGCTGGCTGCTCTAATTGCTTTGGCTCTAAACAAACGCATCGCATTTTTATGCACTTGACTTTAGCCCGGGGACCCAGTATCATCCGTATCTGTATCTGTATCTGTATCGGCATCTGTATCGGCATCTGCATCCGTGTTTATAGTTTCGCCGTGTTAGGACCGACAGTTAAATGTGGACCCATAAACCGCATGCTAGGGATTCGGTTGCCCCGGTTATTGATAGCCAACGACCGCACAACTGCCAGCGCCAAGCAGGCACACAGAAAACAAATATATATATAGTATATATTGGATATGAAATGGGATTGGATTTGATCTTATTTCATATCGGTATTAAGTGTGTGTGAAAAATATTGAATTTATGTGGGAAAATACTAATTTAATCTTTGGTAGAATTTATATTTGAACTAAAAATATATCAAGCATGAGTTTTCTCATTTTTAGATCACAATCAGTATTTGTAGATCTAATTTATAATTTTGTATATAAAATTCATAAGGTTGTTCAAATAAAAGCTTCATTTTTATATAGAAACTTAATTAGAACGTTTATTGTTAGATTGGATATTAATTTTAATCTAAAAATGCCTGAAAACTGCATGTTTTTATTTATTTTAGATCACTTTCATAATTTTTGTATCAAATGAAGAGAAGAAAGTTTCTTGAGCTTGGAAATAATAGAGAACATTTTGCATGGCCATTAAAATTCATAAATAATTTTAATTCCAGTTAAACAAAGTGTAAAATATTTTTAGATCGCCATAATCTGCTTTTTTTTAGAACAAATAAATGATTAAAAAACTTAAACTTGTTGAAGAACAAGGGAAGGATAGTATTTCTTTACAGAAAACTTATATAAAACAATTTCTTGCTGGTTTTGGCACTTAAATTCCCAACTAAATGGTTCTGGGCTTAAACAGATTAACAAATTCTACAAAAACATATTATTCAAGCCTGAAAAGCCGTTTTATATCCACTCGATAAAGATAATTAATTTTCTTACAATACATTTTTTATCCAAAAACCATTAAAAACTAGCCAACAAAATTAATTTCGAGTGGATCAAAATTAATTGTGAGCCACTGCAGCAGTGGGTGTCAGTTGATCTATTGACATTTTAGGTTGGCGGCTTTAATTGGGATCGGGAAACAGTCATCAAGATGCCACTGCACCCGCCTAGAGGCATCATCGTCAATGTCATCGCCGGGCCTTGCTCGGGCCGCCTGTGGCCTATGGAAACTGTGGGGATTACGGATTATGGTGCACTCAAGATTCGTTCCCTTGGGCGACACATAACTATGATTATTATGTAGTAGATACACCCAACTGTGTGTGTCGTCGGGCCAGACGACACCACACACATTTATCAGAATTATCTAACAAATTACGAAAAACGTAACTTGATTTATCCGGTAATTTTTGTTTTGCCTTCGCTACTATGTCGCCGTGGCGCGAAAACTAGACCCGCAGTGACCGTGAAAGTCTCTCTCTCTCTCTGACATAGAATACATTTGCAGATAATCCCATAAATCAGACCGATTATGCAGATTTCACGCGTTCTTTCTCAGTTGGCTGGAATTTTTTGTTTAATTACTGGCGAAGTGGCAACTATTTCAAGCGCAATTAAAGTGAATCTATCAAAATGACATCATGACCCGCTGACCGAAAAAACCAGCAACAGAAGAGGAGTGACCACAGGGGGAAAAAAATAAAAGAAATAAAGACAGAAAGAGTGACAGAACAAAAACAGATTCTGGAGCAGAATCAAATTAAGCTAGATAAATAGTAGTAAAAAAAAAGTAGCATAAGCGCGACCCAGCCCCTCGATTACCTCGAAAGTAGGGGGACACCGGAGGGGTCACACTGGATGACTGATGACGAGCGTGTGTGCGATGAATAGTAAATTCACTCGATTTAAATACAAGAGAGCAGCGCGCGAGCTTCACATATTTTTTTTTGCGTCTGCAATGAATTTGCAATTGAATTAAATTGCATTACTCACAGTTGTCAACAAATGCCAGCCATTCAATTCGATTGAATCCAATTGAAATTGATTTCGAACTCGGTGTGTGTGTCAGTTACCCCGCGATTCTCATCCCCGATATCCCGATCCCAAACCCGATCCCGATATCTGTCTGTCTTTGATGTCACACTTCACATTGACACTCTTTGGCTGGCTGGCGTTTTGTTGGTAATTTAAAGTGAAATCTGTGCGCAGCGTCAAATTAAAATTTAAATGGCAATGCCGAGGCGGAAGGAAAGAAGGCTGGAAGCTGGGCAGGAGGTGTAGGAATGCAGGAAGGCAGTCACCAGGCAGGCAGGCACCAGGATGCGGCCTCGATCGACTGCATGTGGTTGCGCTTTAATTAGTAGCCAAGGGCGGGCACCACACACACTCACACACAGATACCGATGTAACCACCTAGCAGCACCACCCTTGGCCAGAAGCCAACCCCCAGTGGGAGCGCGATTGCATTTACTGCGATGCAACGCGTTGAATGCACTCAAAAAAATGAGAAATATTAATTAGGGGAAACTAGAAAAATTCATACAAATAACTGATTTTTTTTTTAGATTAAATAAATAATATTATTCTTATAAAATTATCCATTTTCAATTTAATTTAGAGAGATTTTTGAGAGATTTATGTCCTAGAAAATATTTGTTTTTAGAATAAATATATTATTTGATTTGTTTCTAGTTTTATTTTGAAAATATTTGTCAAGGAACACTGTAATTAAATTACTAAATTATAATTTGATTTAATGTATGCCCTGCTTTGGACAAAAATTTATTTTAAAAGCCTCAGAAAATGTAGATTTTTGTTAAATAAAATCTAGGTATTCTTTATAAAGCAAGCTTTTTTAGTAAAGCATTTTCAGTAAGTAATTTTTATAGCTTTTGTTTTGTTTAATTTGTTATATGTACCTTTATTTGTATAACCATACTTAATATATTATTTTTTCTAAGATCTAAGACCTAAAAAGCATTTCTTTTGATTTTAAATAGGCATTTTTGAAATCTATTTTATAATTAATCTCTTCTAAAATTATACTGGGATAAAATATACTCTCTAGTATCTTTTTTAGAACTCTTTTTAGATCAAATATTCTTTCTTAATAATGAGTCAACATTTTTTGACCAGTGCCGTCATAAAGTCCGACCCTTTTAATGAATGTGAGAGTCGCGTTCCATGCTGCGCTGCACCAACGTCCAGCAGACGCAATTAAGGCTAACCAAGCATTCCGGACTGGTCCACGAGAGACCCAGACCCTATAGAGTAAGGAGTTGGGAGAAAACAGAACGGAGACCACCAACGCGTGTCTGATAAATTAATAATTTCGACAATTTCATTTACAAACTGCGTGCAGGATGGCGGAAAGGCCATAAATAAGTGAGTGAACCGGGAGGAGAAGCCTGCAACTTACATCCTTGCTCCAGTGCACCAAATACGGGATGGGAGAATCGAACGGAAAGTCAATGTAACAGTTGAAGACCACATGGGAGCCGACTTTGGCCTCCAGGTTGGTCTGTCGCCGATGATCGCGGGCGCCGCTGGCACAGGATGCGCCCATTAAGAGCGCCAGAAGAGCGGCTGCCGCGGCGGCGAGCCAAAGTGTTCTGCTGCGATTCTCGGGCATTGCAAGCTTTCTGGGTATTTTTTTGTAATTTTTTATTTCTGTTTCGAAAGGGGGGATGCACTTGCACTCGGTCACTCTGATGCGGCGTCGTCTTGCATAATAATCCCGTTTCCGTGTCGGCGCGAAAATCAAATTAAAATTCAACCCGAAATCAGGTCAATTGACCCTCAACGAAGAACGCAGAGCAAGCACTTTCGGTGGAATCTTCTGAGGCGCACGAAACAGAAACCCGACGCTATATAATACTATATGTTATATGATTTGTTTTGTGCGCAGTTTGGTTCCGTTTTTTCTCGTATATCGCAGATCTCAAAGGGGTCGCGAACTGCACAGAGCGGCTGGAGAAGCGCTACTGAAAAGCCGAGAACGGAACGCGATCACAGCTGCAGAACGAATGGGGCGGCAGATGATGATGAACACACCGAGCTGAGGCCGAAACCCGATCGCTTTTTCTATGCTTTCTGCTCGAAGCCAGACGAGCGAGAACTCTTCTCTTCTGGGCTGTCAAACGCTTTTGACATTTGACACACGCCCACGCCGGCTGTTCCATGGCTCCTTTGTCTGGCCAGAGCTCCGAGTCTCCCCCACAATTCGCTTTCGCAGACGTTTATCCACTTAAACAATTAAAGGCGATCGCCAGGCCAAAGTGTGGATTGAACTATGCCATCGATTCTTGGATTCTTGGATTGTTTGGTGTGGGAATACCCTTACCAGGTCAGAAGGGCAAAAATATCATCTATTCCATGCCTTGCTTATGCGGAATTTGTGTGAATTTCATTACTTTAATTGCAACCGATGGGGCGTATGAGTGATATTTATGTTCGTGGGCATCAATTAGGCCCAGCTTCCGGGTTGTCCTACACTGGAAAGAAGGGGAAAGGGGAGAGAAAACCACAGATTTATTTGATCAATTTCAAGTTTTTTATTTTTATTCGTTTTTTGTTTGTTTTTCTTTTTTCGTTTTGTTTTGTTTTCTTGGGCTTTCATTTTTGTTTTTCTCTTTTTGTAAGTTTTTATTTGTTTAAAAATTTTGTTCATTTTGCTAATTTTCTCTTTATAATTGTGTGTTGTTGTTGTGTTTAATTACAATATATTTCGTTCTAAACTGATTTTGTTTTATCCTTGTACGATTTATATATATATATGTATATATATACGCTGAATTGGAGAACTTGCAGTGTGTGTGGGAAAAAGTCTTGTGGAAAGTGAGGCGAAAGTTGGAAGCTGAAAGGTGTGTCGGGGAAATGACGATTGGAATGTTAGGAGAAAGAGAGTGGGTGGTGCAAAAAAAGAATATTTATAGATTTCCCTTTCTTATATAGTACTTATTACTTGTTTTTCCTTTTTTTTGTTTTGTTTTTGTTTCCGTTTGATAGTTCCTATTTCCATTCGTCGAAGAGTTAACTGGCGCACCTTGTCCAAAAATCAAAGTGGCAGACTAAAGCGTTAGATTTTACTTAAACTTAGCTTGTAATGTATCCTCTTACACTTAATGTACATGTGTGTTTGTCCAGTACATATACTCGTATAAATAATCATATATATATATATTTTTTTTTTTATATATATGTATCTATTTGCCGTAAAGTCCTGCGCTCTTGCATCGTCAATTAAAATTCAATTTATGCTGTCATTTCTCGCGCTTTTCTTGCTCTTTCTCGCTTTCCATTAATGCTTCTGTTAATTAATTAATTTATTTCGTTCTAGTTAAACGCTTAATGTGTGTAAGAGTGTTTGTGAGTGTGTGTGTGTGTGTATCGGAGTGTGTAGGTGTTCCTATAAGCAATACAAAAGTCAACTGATTCACTTGAAGAATACCCTCTCAACATTTACAAAATATGCATTGCAACACAACTCGATTTTTTTCGTCTCTCCTAGCGTCTATTTAAATACGATATATTTTACTCAGCTATCGGAAATCGAAAAACACTTATCAGAAATCGGAAATCAGTTATCGGAAAGGTCAAAAATTTGTTGGGGGAACTGAGTAGTTCGCAGGCTAAGAGAAATGCTTGAGATCATTGAGTTGGATTCGTAGTTGATTTCTTCTTGTTCTGATTTGTTTCGCGCTCAAACCCTCCCCTGAAATAGTGTTATCGTTAATCGTTAATCGTTATCATTATTATCCTTTACCATTATAGTATTATATGTGGTATTATTTATAGTATTATAGTTGTATATATGCTCTGTAATTTACACATACGTTATACACACTCTTGCGGTCGTCACGCATCTCTCGCTCTGGCAGTGTTTTGGCGTCAAGTTGTGTCAAACCATCTCATTCCGTACAATTTGATCGTTAATCGTTTATCGTTAATCAATTTATCGTTTATCGTTTAATCGTTTAACAAGTACTTAAAAAACCGAACGCGTTTCGGCGCTGTTCCTTACACAACTGACCGATATATAACCTAGACCAATCAATACCTTTCTCTATATATATGTATGTGGGGAGTGGGGGGTAACCCAGGAAACTTTTCGGGATGGGGATCTCCTCTCTAATATTCCTAGCTTATTCATTGACGTAGTCTTGGGCTGTGTCGGAAAGAATAGTTTTCTGATCGCCTCGCTTTTTGGTTTTCCTTCGATTTGTTTGCTTTGATTTGTTTTGTTTTCCTTTTACTTTTTGGGTTATAATAAATATTAATTAGTTAATTATCGTGTGTGTGTGTTAGTCTGGGTGTGGTGTGTGTTTTTGGGTGTGTAGGTCAACAGTAAACATATATGCAGCAGTAATATTTCTTTTAAATTTTTTTCATTAAACTGTTTTTCGTTTTTATTCTTTGTAGGTTTGTTTTTCTTGTCGTTAAATAATTTAATTATGAAACAATTTCTCTATATGTTTTTTTTTCGTTTTCGTTTTCATTTCTTTTTGTTGTAATTACGTGTTTTCTGCGCTTTATTAGTTGTTAACAACTAAATGCTTAACGGCTAGCATATTCCGTATTAACTTTAGTTTTAGTTTAGTTTACGTAATGAACATAATTTAGTTTAGTTAATGTTTAATGCTCCAACACGAGTGTTAAATAATAGCTAATTGTAATTGTAATTTGTTCTTTTGCTTTCGTTAAATATCCATTTATCGATTTCTGTAATAATATGTTGCTATAATTGCTATAGTTTTTGTTAAATATTATGCTTAAACTTCTGGGAATGGTGCATCCCCTTGCAATATATGTACACAGCTCTCCTCTTGTTCTCCTTCTAAATCTACTAATTGTTTCTTGGGGGTTTTGCATGGGTCGTAGGGTTTTTGGTTGGGGGTTTGCAGGGTCCAAACTTTTTAAGTTCCTCTCCGAATGCGCGGGGCCTGATCCAGTGTCTACGAGTATCATGTGTCGCCTCTTTGTCTCTCTCTCTGTGTCGCTCTGTGAGTAACGCTTTGTGGGCTTTGTGGCTGCCAACTGAAGCACAGAGGGCCTGCGGATGTGTGCACCTGGGAGTGGCTCCTGGGGTCTCCCAATTAAACGCTTCAGTGGCTCAGCAGACGCTCTCCATCTGCTGCATGGCCTGGCGCTTGCGGTAGGCATAGAACTCCTCCCGCATGGCCTGCAGCCTCACCTCCACGTTGTCATATCGCGGAGGCAGGTGAAGGGGCAGGGACCTGGCCTTGCCGCCGCCGCCGCCTCTTCCTCCCGAACCGGTGTAGGGGGCGTGGCTATGCAATAGACTTCCGCTCAGTGGACCCAAAGTGTGATGATGATGGTGGTGGTAATGATGAAACGGATGCAACTGCGTGTCTATGTGCAGATTGAGATCTTCGCGCAGCATGCTGGAGGCACTGGGCGTGGGCGTGGCCGGATCAAACTCATAGTGACCGTCCACACTGCCCACGTCCACGGGACAGACGGCGCCGGCCTTGGGCAGGTTGCTGTCGGTGGCCGCGTTCAGTCTTGAGATCATCTCCAGCCAATGGGCCATCGTGTAGGGCGGTGTGTTGGCCCTCGGGTAGGAGTAGCCGCCCCCTCCATGGGGTGTCTGTCCCTGAGCCTGCTGGCCACCCAGCTGCTGCTGCTGCTGCTGCGAGGCTCCAAAGTACCCCAAGTGCTTGGATGGCGATGGTGGCGCTCTGTAGGGCGGCAGCAGCCTCCACTCACTGGTGCTGCCCGGATGATTGGAGGTGTTCTTCGATCCAAAGCCACTCGAGCTGGAACGGGACTCGGGCGAGGCCTCCAGGCCGCCAGGATTCATGGAGAGGCCGCTGCGCAGCGGCAGGTTAAGATCTGGCAGCGGGGACAGCAGCTCGTGCTGGTGTTGCTGCCGGCTCCCAAAGAGACGCGAATGATGTCGCGGATACCAGCGGGTACGTGGCCGGTAGCTGTGATACGGCAGTTGGGCCTGAGCCTGGTAATAGCTTCTCCATGAAGGCGGCGAGGGCAGCTGCAGCGGCACAAAGTGCTCTTCGAGGGGATGATGTTGGTGCTGCTGCTGCTGTTGCTGTTGCTGCTGCTGGCGGCGGGTCTCCTCCTGGATGGTTCTCAGTGAAGGCAGCTCCTGGGAATAATAGCGATACCTGCTGCTCAGATTGTGCGTTGACGAAGAGCGCTCAGCGGAGTTGGGAGGATAGACGGTACTCAGGTCGCTAAAGTGCGTGGGATAGGTGCCGCTGCCACTGCTGCTGAGCAGGAGCTGCTGCTGCTGCTGATGCTGGAGGTGGCTCAGCTGGTGGTGCTGCTGCTGTGGGGAGCTGGAGAAGATGCGCGAAATCCTCGAGGGCGTGTACTGCTGCTGCTGGCTCAGGCTTCCGCTGATGGTGTTGATGTGCAGAGGCCTGCTGCGGTCCGCATTGCCATAGAGATTATGGGAGCTGCTGCTGGCATAGGGACGCATGACATTCTGATAGCGGGCTCCACTCACAGCAGCCTCATCGAAATAGGGCTGCTTGGCCACGCCCCCGATCTTAAGCAGACCCTGAAGGAACCCCCGGGCTGAGTCTGCCGCCGACTGGAGGCTCAGCTGGCTGGAGGAGGCCACCAGGGGACGACGCCAGGAGGCTCGCGCTGTGATGAAGTTCCGGCGCGAGAGGAAACCCCCATCGTCGCTGGAGGATTTCTGAGAGACATTGCTGTTCCGCCGCTCGAAGAGGCCACCATCCACCACATCCACCACTGCCGCATCCGCCAGGGTGGTGTGAGAGTAGCCCAGCTTAGAGCCATCCACATCCAGCACAAAGCGTCCGTCGAGGCTGCGTTGAATGCGACTCACAGAGCGTCGCCGGCCGCCCTCAGCCCCGTCGTCCTCGAGGTTCGGTGAGCTGTAGATGGAATGGCAGTTGGTGCAGCGATCCGGCGGCCAGATCCAGTGGAGTATGGCAATGAGTATGGCGGTTAGACTTGATATTCGGGTTTGTTTGTACCTGCGAAGCAGTTGAGAAACCATTAGAAGGGTCATCTAACTAAATAACAAGTCAAAACTTTCAGGAACATGAAAAAGAAAAGTATAAAAGATCTCAAAATAAAGCAAAACTTGAACGAAAATGCGGCATAATTCGCTTAATTAAACGGAAACTAGGAAAATCACTTAAGACAAACTCAAACTCAAAGAAAACTTGTTCAAAAAAGTTGAAGGAGTTTTGCTTACGATTTTGATTATGACAGGATGGACCTGGAACTATAAAAACGCTTTCATAATCACGGTAATGTTCAGTATTGCTATAGTTTTTTTTTTGGAGAGCGATATAGTAGTAGTAGAAGATCGGTGGTTGTGGTGGTGCATGGTGGTGGCGTTGTTGGGCCAATTTGAGAGTGAAATATGGGTAGACAGATATACACATACATAGATGATAGCGCGCATATTACAGATTAAGGAGAATTTTGGTATCCAATTAGCTGGGGCTACGGCTAACCAGTTACTCGAGAGTTGGACGATAATATAATACTCACTTTTTTAAAGGCACTTGACCAGAGGAAATTGAGCCCGTACTGCGATTGTGCAAATGATGATTATTGGCGGCAATGTTACGAGCGTCCGTTATCCTGCAAGCTACCATGTTGAACTCTGCAAACGTATAATTTCTACAATTAATTTGGCGTGCAGCGTGAGCCGTCCTATCCGGTAAATAAAATACCCTTTAAACACACACTCTCTATATACCAACACACACACAGACAAGGTACGCGCGGTCAGGCTCGAGTATGGATGGTATGCTAATGTATATGCATATGTAACTACGGTGCTCTCTACATATAGACGTATATATATTAAATATATATATATATAAATGCGATTACTCTGGGTCAAAATTCTGTTTAAATCGAGGACGAAAGTGGCATAACGCGAATGTTTGTCGAGGGCGGACCCCTAAAATTTGGGTTATGTGCACAGGAAGAAATGGTTGTTGGCTTCTATAAAATATAATGATCTTAAATTGGCTTTATATTTGATTTAAATTTGTTTTTTAATTCAGTACATTTTGAAATTTATGTAAATAAAATTAGTTTAGTTTTTGTTTAACTCAATAGAAGCCTGAAATGATATATAGTGACTTCCTATGCCTTAGGCGGCAGCTTCGATTTGTGTCTTTGCTTTCTTGTAGCTAAGTTAAATCTTTTCTTAAAATATATTGATTTTCTATTGGTTTATAAGTCTTACATTAATAATTTATTAAAAAATAATCTGTTTTAGTTCTTTCTACAATTAAATCAAAGCCTAAACTTAATAATAATGCTTTAGAATGACTTCCTTTATTTGTATCTTTGCCTTCTCGTTGCTCTTTGGTGTTCTTTTTAGGTTTTTAAAGCTTATTGTGGCTTTTGCTTTAAACAATAATCAAAATTATTATTATTAACACTCTAAAATATTTTTAAACTCAATATTTAAGTTAAAAATTAGCTGAAACTGCAAAAAGGTTACATTTTCTTCCTGTGCACACCTGGTCTACTGTCGTGGGTTATGCCAATTTGCATGCCAGCATAGTCAGTTGTCGTTGTTGTCATTCTCATCGCTAATAAGTTTAGATTGTTTAGATTTGAGCAGTAACTAACTAGCAGCTATTACTAAAGGACACACACACCAGTCGTTGGGTTAAACAGTTAGCATTAAACAGTCGCCAGTTACCAGTTACCAGTTAGCAGTTACAAGTTAACAGTTGCCATTTACCAGTTAGCAGTTAGATGACTACGACTAAAGCTATGTTGTTAGTTTGTTTCACTTGATTACGCTTGCAATTACATGTATGCGGGGCCAATTAGTGAGCCAGGCTAATTTGGCAGTTCATAGAGGGACATGGATTGTATATATATTCAGTGGAAGGACAATGCCGAGGCTAAATCGAAACTTAATGCTTCCTGCGGGACAACTGGGACTTGGACTTTGGTCATCGATGACAGACTAATTCGAGACACACACACACTCACCCACAAAAGGTCGATATACATACGGCTATATGCGGAAAGCTAAGGTCCATATATATCTCATATATCATCACAAACACATCACACACACTCTCCACACTCTGAGCTGAGGTGGCACGTTGTATGTAGTACATGCAGCCGTGTGTGCTCTTCGCAGTATTTTATTCAGGATCTGGCTTCGAATGGTTTGGAAAAACAATGACACGTGAAATGGCTTTTGAATGGTCAAGTTGCGAATTGTGCCAACGGAAAACATAGATAGAGAGGATACAGGATACTGAACACAAATCGAAAACCAAATGTATTTGCTGATTATGGGAATTATGCAAAACCGATAAACGATAACTAAGGAAGCGGAAACAACATAAAAAGTTGAGCCTCAAAAACAAGCTCGAAAGTGATTCTCGCACAAAAACAAAATAAAAAAACAAAAGAAAAGGTGTTGAGAGAGTATTTGCTTTTTTGTTTTTTGGCTTAATGTGTGTGTTTGTGTGTTGTGTGTTTTTCAAGGTAATTATGAGTCTGTGAGGTGCTTGAGATACTCGAGAAAGTGCGGTTCGAACGGCACTGACTGACGGAGCGTTGAGAACCGACAGATTGCGGATTGTTAGTGGAATGCGGATGCTTAATCGATGATGCACAGAGACGAGACGAGGTGGTGGTGGTGGTGGCTTGTGGTGGTGTCAAAGTGTTGGTTAGTTGGATGGTACTTGGTTAGGTGGTTGGTTAGGGGATTGAAGGAGACTCGTCTGAAAATAACCTTTAGTTTTGTTGTTTTTTTTGTCAGTACTCAGGATCTGTGGCACACGACATCGACTTATAATGATTGGCAAAAACTTACCCTTTGCTAGCACACCGATGTTGGGGTCTTAGTGGGGGCTTCTACATAATATCTTTTTTTGTCTTTTTTACTTTAATTTCGATTGTCTTTTGGCTGACCAACTCGGACACCTTACGTTTATATTTTTAAATTATTCAAGGCATCCCTGAAGTTGGGCAACCAAGGACAATGTGTACAGGATTTTATGCTTTTTGGATTCGGTTCTCCTTAAGCTTCTGTACATATCATCATATCGCTCTATCGACATTTTGGTTTTGTGGGCCTTATTTTCAATATATATATTTTACCATCTTTGTGCGTGAATTGTTTACAAAAAACGTCTGCCCAGTATTATGCTATATAAATGGTCATCAGCCATTTATATAGTTTGGTTCGTTCTCTTATTTGCAAATACCTTTATCTGTCATGAACTCAGCCCTGGGCAGAAACAACGACGATTTGGCCAAGAACATGTCTTTCAATAGTTGGGAGATAAAGGTATTTTCTCTATCATCTCACTGTCTATCATTATTGATAATATAACGCTATCAAGGAACAAAAAAAAAATACACATTACTGAGAGAGAACAATGTGGCTGTTCTTCTATAGAATATGTACATAATATTTCGCAGTTAATGGCCTGCATTGATTTCAAACAAAAGTTCGCAATTTCCCTGCTCTTGTGTTGTGTTTAAAGTGTGTGTTGCGGGCAAGGGGTCGGGGGTTCTCGGAAAGAATACATAAATAATTGATTTAAACAACGCAACATTAATTAATCCACTTAAATAAAATACGGTTGAAAGCAGAAAAACCATAACAAAAGGCAGAGACACACAGAGAGAGAGAGAGAGAGGCACGGCTCGGTTCGTTTTTGGGTTCGAGTTCAGTTCGGTTTGGTTTGGTCCAGTTAAGTCCGGGTGGGATTCGATTCAATTCGATTCGAGCCTCGAATAATGGATGTCCTGGCACGACTCCTGGACGTGGCATTTCAATTTCCGCTCTACTTCGCACTGCACTTTCAAAAGGAGACTTTCGGGGCTGGCAGACGCAACGCTTAATGCTTAACTAAAGTGGCAAATACTAGTAGTAGTTGGTAGTAGCAATAGTTTTTTTACTTATACTCTGTTCATGCTTTGAGTTCCAATTCGAAAAAAAAACAGGCTGCAAAGCGCTATATGGTTAGGAAGCCAGATTTGGTACAAAGATACAGACAGGCAAAGGCTGGAAAACAGGTCCAATGATAACAAAGTAAAAGTAACACAGGATGTTTAAGTAAATGTTAAGGGCAAAACACAAAACGCATAATTTGCAGGAGTCTCATGATGGCCGATTTTCAACTAAGATCTTCTTTTCATCTACGCGGTGGGGAGGGAGGACCACGAGCAAGGACCACAGACAGAAGGGCGGGGGGGGGTCAGGGGTGGAACTCAGAGAAATCAAAATCAGAAACCAAAAAGAAGAAGGATAACCAAATGAAGGAAAGCAAACCGAAATCCAATTAGTATGTAAATATAATATAATATATATATACAGAGATTTTGAAGCAACTTTTCTTTCTTGCCAAATTGTAACTCAATTTTACTTGCACAACTACAACGCAAAACGTACAAATCATCATACTCTCGCAGACAGGCATAATTTATGAAGAGACTTTCATATATATGCGAAAATTTCGTCACAAAAAGTATATATAGAATATTTTCAAAACGATTTCAAATGCAAATTCCAATGTGCTGTTGTTGTTGTCGAACAAACGTAATAAAACGAAGGAAGAAGTCCTTTCTGTTTTTGAACAATAACTCAAACTCAAAAGGCTGTAAGCCCAAGCAAAAACTCATAAAAGCACAGCAACTAACCAAAGACCTTATATAAATAAGATGCGTAACGCCCTAATAATAATTGAATTAGAAGCGTAGAAATCATTAAGTAAAATCTTCTGACATTACGCATCTTTAACATTATAATATCTTTGAATTAGTAATTAACATTAATCGCTTATTGTTAATTAGTTAAAAGTAAGCTATCGATAATTGAGTGGCCTGCGCCCTCTGAAGATGGAAATATATTACTTTTAATCTGGTTAGTAATAGTTTGGTCCTCAAGGGTTATACTATTATCATTTGGGTTAATCGTTTCAGGGTTCTGATATTGCGTTCATCGCCAACAACAAGAAGAACACTGTCATCGTCATTGTCATCGATTAAAAACGATTATTACGATATTAGTATGCTACAAGTTTAGTTAGTTAGTTATCGCACAGTTCGGATCATCGTTAGGCAGAGTGGCATTTATAATCATTAACAACATTATTAAATATCATTTGTGATTTTTTTTGTCATCAAAAACCATTTCAAGTGTGTGTGTTAGCTTTTGGCCTCAGTGTTACCTTTTTCCTGTTTTCGTCGTTTACGTTTATTGCAAATTTTTACGGCACAAACCGATAAAATGATCGCAACAATAAAAAACAGGATGCCCCCAACGACGCCGGCGGTAATCGCCTTGTGCTTGACACGTGCCGGCACCGGGAACTTCACCTCGTCGCTGGACTCGTACGACTTTTCCGAGTTGGCCAGCACCCGGAAGTAGTAGGTGCGTCCGCCGACCAGGTTCTTCACCAGATATTGTGTCTCCTCCGGCCGGATTTGGCCCCGGTTGAGGGTCTTCCACTGGGCATCCGTTCGATACTTGATGGTATAGAATTTGACGATGTGCGCCCGCTCCAGCGGCGATTGCCACGTGATGAGGAATCCATTGGACACCTCGGTCACGGACACATTCCTGGGCGGGCCGGGCTTGGGACCTGTTATGCCGGAGAGTAAGAAAAGGGAACCATTAGTATGTAAACAAGGCGACAAGGTATAGGGGGCCAGGGATGCGGGTATATTTGTCCTGCCTTGTTTTCCAGCCAGCAATTTAAGTCCCACAGAAAAAAATAAAATACAAAGGTAAAATCCGACATTGCATACACCGAGAATAATTGTAGGGCTTAATAATTGCAAATTTACCAATTGAATGGCCAAAGATAACATTACCACAATGACATCAATAAATTTACTTTCGATAGGAGATAATCCTGGATTTTCCATTATTTATTTTCATTTTCAATATTTACATAAATCTATATTTATTATATATTTGCAGTGTAGGCTGGTCGTGTTTGGCTAAATCGTTTGCATTATTTTTGATTTATTTGCATTTCATTTTATGCTTTTGTTTATTTGTGCCTTTTTTTATTACCTTTTCGCCATTGCTAACCTTCGCTCGTTCAATTTCCCAGCCTCATCCTAATTTAAATGGGAATATTTATTGCTTAACACAAAAGAAATACTCAAATTCGATGATTTATACCCTTTGGCTTCTCAACGATTCGCGGGACATTCAAAACTAACTGTTAACTGAAGAGTTTAAAAAATATACATATAAAAATAAAATGAAAATATATATATTAAAAGTATTCATCTTCATTTTAAATGTATTATTTCCCAGTGCAGGACCTTCACCCTTCTTGGTTTTTAGATGTGATTTTATTTATTTCATTCCTTTTCTTTTTTTTTGCATTTCGCTTAAAAGCTTTATGAAAATTCCATTTGGCTTTTTGCAACTCTCTTTCAAACCTTTTCCCTTTTCCCTTTTTTTTTTATTCTTTTTGGGCATGCATTTATTCATGACAACGACGAGTGGAGCCTTGGATGTGAGAGCGGGATTGACAAAAACACATTTTAATTAGCATACACACATAAAACTTTCCGTTTTTGGTAACTCGCTTTTTGCATTTGAATACTTGTGGGCCCCCCACTACCGTTTCGTGATCGAAAAAATGCTCCCCAACCTGAGTTATAGGCATAGATAACCCTTATATTCTCTCTCTCACTGGCTTGATGCAATTAACTGTTGGTCGTCTCCTGGGAGTCCGGACTTTGGAATGCAAATTAAAACTGCTGCTTGGAGAAATACACAATATGTCATGTAAATGGGACCTCCAATTCACTCCTTCTTCCCATGAAATTTTGAACAGCATTTAAAACGATGTGTGTGCGGTGTCAAGTGTGGGTTAGGTATCTGTATCTGAGTATCTGAGTATCTAAATATCTGCGTGCGAGCTTAGATATGAACTGCTGACGGTGCGAATGCGAGGATATTACAATTTCCGCTGCGGCAATAAGTGCAAGCCATTTATCATGATGATGATGATGCTAACGAAAACTGCCACGCTCATTATGTATGTATGTATGTTAATTAAAAATGCTTTTAAAGAGCCCTCGCGGGATTTGAAAGCGCAGCAGCAACGGTAGCAACTTTAGCATCCTCGAGCGCATATATCAAAAGTTGATTATGCGAATGGGGGGCAGGCAACCCTTTAATCCTCGGCCCGCATAAAAAATGTGCGCAGATTTGACATAACATAAACGAGACAAGTGACAAACATAAAAAAAACAGAAAAAAAACAAGCAAAATGGCCCGGGAAAACGGCAGGAAAAGCGCAGGCCAGAGGCCTAAATGAGATGGGTAGACAACACAGACGGACGGACTGTAAAAATGTCAAGGGTAGACGGAGGGTACACAAAGCCCTGGTTGCGAGTGTCGTCGTCGCACGGTTAAATGTTATTTATGGCGCTACCCCAGGACACTCTCTCCTTTCTAAGGGGGTGTGACCCGCAGTAAATCTGCAGTCGCCAGCTTGCAAGTAATACTTAAAAATGAGTGCAAGGCAGGACACGGGACATGGAACTTGAGGGGGGGATTAAAGGGGTATTAAGTGTATAATGTAAGTGATTTTATGATTCCGATACGAGTACCTTTGACTCTCAGCTGGGGCGGCGAGTAAACTAGCCGACCGCCCGAGTCGGTGTGAAAGTAAATGTCAAAATAGGCTAAGAGGTCTGCAAATAAAACACGCAACGAACGCAAAAATTCAAATCAAATTCAAAATCTGTTGTAAATAAATATGCATTAAAACTAAATTGTGTGTGTGGATTTTGTTTGTGTTGTGCAAGTGCAGTGAGAAGAAGTGAGTGAAGGTGTGAAGGAGTGCAAACCAAAGTACCGAAGGGTGTACTAACTACAGAGCAAGGTCAGAGCCCTTCCGAAAGAGAGATTTATCGATTAGTTTTCCCTTCGATCGAATGCAAATTTCGCCTCGACTTAAAAACCTGACACGGCCTCAGAGCTCGCTCTCTCTCGGGGCTGTAATTATGACAGTGAAGAATGCATTGAATATTCATAAGTGTACAAACACACACACCCAAGTCGAGTGAGTGTGTTTTCTCGTTTATAATCAGCCTTGACATGAATTTTCTTTTCGGTTAGTTTTCACTTCCTTTTTTTCTTTGTGTGGGGTATAATGCCTGTTCAGGGAGACTGGTTTTTTATTATATCTCTAGAGAAGTTTATAATTCTTTAGTTTATGAACTGGAAATTTCAAAATATTAAAGGAGGTTCAGGATTAACTGCCTTTTGGTTTCCTATTTTATGTACAAAAATTTCTAAGGGAACCTTAAAAAAAATATTACATGCGATCCGGCTCGAAGGACCAAAACTATTCTGAAATTTTTGATCTTTCATTGAAACGCGTCAATAAACAATAATAAAAAATAGTAACTATTTCTTAGCATACAACTTTGACTGAAAACTAAGCATTTAAATAAAAAATTAAGATCTGTACTTAAAAAATCTGTACAAATTTAGCTTACACCCCAAAAATTGTATTAATTTAACCTCTAAGCCCCAGAATTTTTTTACAAACTTTATTTCTCCTTAAATATTTTTTATAAATTTTTTATTAAATATTTTCCCATGAATCCTTTTTACTAAAGGGTATTTGCTGTTCCTTTAAAGCTTGCTCCTTCCACTTGCTTTATTTTCACCGAATGTCAGCGCTGAAATTTTGCAACTGTTGAAGCCAGAAGTGCGCTTGCTGCTTGCATTGTTGTTATTAATTTTTAAGCGCTGCCAGGAAAAGCAGCAGCAGCAGCACGCACTGCTATGCAACGCCCCTCGGGGCGGAATTGAGGGGAGGAGCTGCCATGGCGTATGGAAATTGCTTGACATAAACAAATGCGCGCACGTGTGACAGCAGAAGGGGTTGGTTTACCGTTGATGTTTTATGCAGGATTTAAGGAAATAAAAAAGTTTATATATGGGAAAAATATTAAAAGAAAAAATAGGCAAAAAAAACGATAAAACCAAAAGGAAATACAATTTCTGCAAAGCGTTTTTGGCTGCTGCTTCTGGTTGCTGTTCTGCTGAGAATGAAAATGAGAAGGCAGCTAAGGCGCAGGAGGTGGTGGTGGTGTCTGTAGTGGCGGATGGACGGTGGGATGGACGACGGGGGTGGCATTGGATGGTTTTTCTTATTTTTTTTTTCTTTTCGTTGGAGGTGTTTCGTTACAAGCGCCAAAAAAAGGTACACAACACGTACACGAATATCCAGGGTTGCATTACACAACAACGGCGAACATTTGCCGCCAGAGTTGCCGCCTGTCGTTGCTTATTTTACTTATTTTTTTTGTTTCTTGTTGTTTTTTTTTTTTTTGTTACTGTTTTATCCTGTTTGTTGGTGTTGCTGTTATTTTGTAGCTGTTTCTGTTTTTCCCTCGATTTTTTAAGCTACGCGTGCGCCAAAACACGTATACGCACTGTTACACACGCACACCCAAGCACACACAAATTAAATACGCTAAATGGGGGAAACATTTATTTGTGTGTGTGTGTGTGTGTGTGTGGGAGGGGGGGAGGTATATACTAAACTAACACACAGAGAGTGAGAGCGAGAGCGAGAGCGAGAGAGAGAACGAGGATAAAATTAACTATTATCGCAAAGCGGTTGGAAAAACACGCGGCAACGTCGACAAAGGCATTCAAATTGCCGCACCTACAGCACCCACAAAACAGGGGGCAAGGAGCAAGGATGTGGCAGGAGGCAAAACGCTTGTTAAATGTGCCTCGGCATTTGGTAATATGGTTGTTTAAATTACGCCGCCCCTTAGCCCAGCCCCCATACCCTTGTTTTTGGGGCATGGGCGTTGTCATATCGACCGCACACACACAACCTGCAAGACACGGGAACCGTAGTCCTCGTTCTCGTCCTCGCCCTCGCCCTCGTCCTTGTTGTTGTGCTGTGCCACAATTGTAAAAACAGTTCAATTAATTTAAATAATTAAATGTGGGACAAACTGTTTTAATTACGCACGCACACGGATCTGCTGTAATTCCAGGCCAGAGAGGATACAGGACACCAATCCTGTCCTCATGTGGCGCAAATTATGGCCCCTGGGAAATGGCGCGAATTCGGGGCGTGTGTGTGTGTGTTGGTGTGTGTTTTGTGCTTTGGCAGCCAATAACCAGTCTGGGGAACCAGAATTCTCGTACATAGTAGAAAAGCAGACGAGCGGTGCTATAATTGGCTTGAATATTTAATTGTTGGGCTCTTTTCCTCCCATATTGAATTCATTGGGGAATGTGGAATGTGAACTAAGGAACGGGATGCCAGTTGAAATTTAAAAATAAATTCTGCTATTTACAGGTAGCCAGGCCAGCTAGATTTTAGCCTCATGCAATCTATGGGACTAGGGAAACAGGATACATCATCCAGCGAGGGGTTTATAATGTGTCGCTCATTCATTCATTCCATTTGAATTATTAACTCCTAGATCTAAACACTTAATAAACTAATTTCAGCTTTACAATCATGCAATATGGTGGTATAAATTTAAATAATTAAAAGAAAACGGAAAACTTAACAAAAGTCCCTATGTTAAGTACAGGGAAATCGAAACTGAATCGATATTTAATCAATATTTTTCAGTGGTTGGAAAAATAAATATACTGCTTCATAAATCTGACTTTAATTGTTAGAAATTATTATAAATAAGATTTAGTTAAAAAAGAAAAAATATTTTAAGTATTGTTTTTGAATTTTTTCGATTATCGATACTTTAAAGAAAAGAGCGATAATATTCGATATTTGAAAATTCAATATATCAGATAGGAGAGGCAAATATATGAATACTGTACCCATATTTGACACGGAATTTAAGTATCTAAATAAAAAAGTTTCGATATAAGAGCGATAAATGATATCAAAATTGTCTGTTATTCGATAATTGTAATAGCTCTATCGATACATCATATAGGACTTTCCCCCTTTCGTTATATGTACATTCCCTGCTTCATATATACATCACTCTATGTAAATTGAAAAGTCTAGGGCCAGGTAAACACAGGTAAACAGAAAAAAAACGACCAGAAAACGCGGGCGCAGCAACAAAATAATGCAAAGGATAATGCCTCTCAGGACTCTTGTCAAGCTCAGCCTGCGCTGAGCCCTCCTTTAAACAGTTAATTCTTTGAGCGTTGATTTACATTCACATTACAACTATGCTTGCTGGTGGATTTAGGGGGAGGGATACAGGGGGTGCGGTACAGTTTCAGTTTCAGGACTTGAGGGTTCGGTTCTCTTACCAGCTTCGTCTGGCATTAGCTGAAAGAATGAGTCGGGCGGTTGTGTTGCAGCCTTGACATTACGTGGCGCTGCCGGAGCGTCTTCTAGTGAACCCGAATTTTCCGTTGGTTGGATTTCCCAGGAAAAATTCGTGGTCATTGGCATTTTGCATTTTGATTTTTGCGCGCATGATTAGTATGAGAAAGTTAGAGATCGAGTAGCGTTTTGTTGTTTTTTATTTTTTGGTTCGATGAAGTTCGGTGAGGAAAAAGAGAAGAAAACGAGAAAAAACAAGAGAGAGCGTTATGTTAGAGCCAATCCAGATCAGTTGTGCAGAGGATTTTTCATGAGATATATATAGAAATATATATAGTATGTGCCGGGGAGCGACTGCAGCAAGAAGAACCCAAAAAAATAGGAGAGCAAGCGAACAGAAGAAGGTATAAACTAGGATCCTGAGAACTTACCCAGAGTGCGCACTGTCATCACTTTGCTCATCATTCCATCGCCCAGGACGTTCCTTCCAACCACCTGGAACTCGTAGGTGGTGCCCGAAGCCAGTCCATTGATCGTCACCAGAGTGCTGCCCGAGGGCGTCACAGAGATCGTCTGCCAGTCGTTGACTCCGGCCTCCCTGAACCAGATCGTATAGTCCTGCTTGTACTCCGATCCACCGCTATAGCCTGGCAGCCACTGGAGCGTAATGGAGGATTCGGTGGCCTTGCCGGTGATGTTGTATGGTGCATGCGGCTGTGTACCCTCAATCACCAGCTGAGTGACAGCCATCAGGGTGGCCACCTCATTGGAGACCACACACTGATAGTACCCAAAGTCCTCCCTTCGCAAATTCTCGATTGTTATGTTGCCGCCTGAGATCTTGATGCGATTTCGCTGCGTCTCCGACAGTTGCTCGCCCTCCTGCCGCTGCCACTTGATTGTGGGCCGCTCGGTGCCCTCCGCCTCGAGGGCATCGCAGTGCATCTCCACGCTGTCGCCCACTTTGCGCTGGTAGAGCGTCTCCGGCTCTGCCGTAAAGACGGGCGGCTTCCTAACGAGCACATCCATTATCCCAGAGGCACCGGCCGTGCCCTGGGCATTGTAGGGTGTACAGGAATACTGACCCTGGTGCTCCTCATTCACGCGGGTAAACAAAAGCGATCCGTTGGCCATCACCACAATGTCCTTCATCTGGTAGGGTTCCAGCAGGCGCTTGTCCTTCGTCCAGGTGACGTACTGCAGCTGGGGGCTGGACTTGATGTAGCACTGGACCACACCGGCCAGCTTAAAGGGCAGATACTGCACTGTGGGCGTGAAGGTGACCTTGGCGGGGTCTGAAAATGGAAGAAATTGATTGATTAGTTTGTTTAGTTCCATTAGAACATTTAATGCCCATGAATGTTGCCACAAAAACCTTTTAAATGGAATTTTTCGCCATAAATTGACAGTCATTGATTATGATTAAACCAAGTACTAACTAGAATGCACAGAGTCGGCACTCATTAAGCTTTAAGTGCCAGCTAATTTGATTGTGTTTAGGCTAGAACCAGCGATTATTCTTTTAGTTGTTGGTTATTTAAATCTTTTCAATTTTAAATTTTTATGAAGCAATAAACCAGAAGGGAAGTAAACTTCGGCAACCCTTGCATACAAAAATATCTCAATAATATAATATATTATATTATAATTTTATATAAAACATAGAGTATTAACAGTTTCACATTTACATTTACTAATCGTTCCTATGGCAACTATGCTAAAGAGAGCAGATTATATAAGAATATTCACTATCGTCATAGCTCTTATCAATCCCCGCCGAAGCCGGATGCCTCTTCGAAAGTGTTTTAATAATTTGGCAATCAGTTCCCTTGAGACATTTACTTCCCACGGTCATCCACTCTCTGCCAGTTTAAGGATGCAGATCATCGAAAGCTACCTCCTTTGGGCATTGGCTACCTGCACTTTGAGCCACGGATCCTTGGCAAAGGATCCTCAGTCTTCTTTTGTGTGCATCATAGACGAACCGGATACCAATCAGTATGAAAGCAACTGCCAGGCTAATTTTCAAGGCCAACTTCAGGAGGTGAATACCAAGCTGGAAGCAGTGGAAGCTAAGCTGGAAGGCCATCTACGAGAAGTAGAGACAAAGCTAGAGGAACAACGAGAGTTACTATCCAAGGTGGAGGCTAAACTGGAAGAAACTCTACTTGCGGTACAGACTAGGCTTGACAACCAACTTCAGGACGTTCTTAAAAAAATTGAAAATCACTTTCAGGCAGTATCGAATAAAATAGATGCTGCCAAGGTTGAAATTACGGATTTTGTTCGGATCGCACAATCAGGTTTTGAGCGAATCGGTACAAGATACTTCAAAATAGTAAATGAACAAGTGACCTGGAACAAGGCTTATAGAAAGTGTCGTGAGATGGGAGGTTATTTAGCCTCCTTTCGAAATGAAGAGGAATTAAACGCCATTTCACAAAAACTAGAAAAAACCGGCTTCTGGCTTGGTGCAAGTGATCAAAAAACAGAGGGACACTACGTATCTGCGGCCTCTGGTAAGCCAGTACAATTTTTAAAGTGGATGAGAGGAGAGCCAAGTGATGTAAACCACAGTGAAAATTGCGTCTTATTGATGAAAAATAATGAAATGTGGGACCATAATTGTAATACTATGAACCATTTTATTTGCCAGGCGGACAATGAAATTTAGCAAAACTCACATTGATCAAATTAAATAAAATCTTATTATAAACTTATAATACTTTGCTGATAATTTACTCAGCAATATTTATTAAATCAAATTTTGATTATTATTTAAATTGATATTATTTAATAATAAGAAAGCGACTTCAAGTCGGGGACTTTGACTTTAGACATTGATAAGGAATGAAATAATACTTTTTGTTTTTGTAATACTCACATTCAACGCTGAGATAGGCGGAGGCGCTTTGCGGATCACCAATGCCGTTGGTCACCTCGCACAGATACTGTCCCGAATCGTCCGGCTTGATGGGATTGATGATAAGTGAACCGTCCTTGCGAATGGTGACACGCGTCTCCAGGGCGGCCACCTCCCGGACGAGGGAACCCTCCCTATACCAGCGCACCGTAACATTGCCGGGCATTGCCTTAGCCTCGCAGGAGAATATCACTTTGTCGCCCTCGATTTTGGTTTGGTTGGTCGGTGGCACCTAAACACGGGAGTGGACAAAAAAAGAAAGTATAAGTTAGGGGTAGCCATGAGTATTTGGGGTTTCCATTAACTGGGTAACGAACTGCAAACTTATGACGGTTGTTGACTGTGGACTGTTGACTGTTTGACTAATTCAAATCATGAGGCCATGGAGGGAAGAACCCACTACCAACCCAACCACTACGTCCCGGTGTATGTATATATCCCTGTGGAGCCTGGAGCTTGACAGCTAATTTTTGGCTGTCGCCGTCATCGATATTGTATATATCCCTGTGCAAGAAGTAACATTTCTGCTGTCACGGCTATGACATTTCCCCTCGGCTGGCTGGCTGGCTGGCTGCCATTGACAACTTGTCAGTCAACTGTCAGGCAGCCAAACATTACCAGTCGAAGGAACAAACCCCTTTTTGCCAGTCCTGGTAATTGCATGAGTGCATTCTCAGCCTGGTTTATTTAATGGCAACGCTTTGCTTTCGGGCAATTTGCCGGCAGACTGTTTCATTTGAATTAGTTTTAGTTATGGCCAAAATTGATGTGGGTTCGACGACAACAACTGGGCCTGGGATCCGCAAATTGAATTGACTTGTGCCTGTGCCTGTGCCTTTGATTTGGACTTTGACTTCTACTTTGGCTTCTCCCTTGGGCAATCTATATTAAATGTCCACTTTGCCTGCGGCCAGATAAATGTTATTGCAATATTTATGGCCAAGATTGCTGCTGCAAAATGGTTGAACGGTAATTGAAGCACGAGCTAGAGCTATGTGCGCCATTCTCACACTCTCTCTGGCTTGAGGCTTGAGCCTCTCTGGTTGCTCTTGTTGGCCTGAAAAGCTCGCAAAAGGTCAAAGTTCAAGACGCCAGCAATTTGTGCTGCATAGAGGTAGACAGGAAAGGCGAAAAAACGGAAGGATTTCAGCACTGAGATTGGAGTTTGATAAAGGAAATTATTAAATTAACTTTAAAATGTTTGGAATATTATTTTAAGGCTTTTTGTGGCTAAAAACTGGCTAAAAACTGTCTTTAAAGGCTTGGAATTTAAGTTTGCTCTTAAAAAAAAGCTTAAAAAGGTATTTTTATATTGGGAATAGCTTAAAATATTATTGATTTTATGCTACTTAAAAATGTTTGAGCTTTTGCCTAACTTTTTCGCTTTTTGAATATTATTTTTATGTTTTTTGTGATTAAATATTTATTAAAAACTGTCTTTAAATGCTTTAAATTAAAGTTTGCTCTTTAAAAAAAGCCTAAAAGGCTATTTTTAAATTAGGAATAGCTTAAAATATTATTGATTTTGTGAAACTTAAATATGGTTAAGCTTTTGGCTAACTTTTTCGCTTTAAACTTAAGCTTTTTCTATTTTAATGGTATTTAAATAATTACATATATATTTTTTATATAATTTCTCCTAAATATTTCTCTCAGTGACTGGCTTAGGGTGCTTCTACTGCAGCTGCAGCTAACTGTAAATAACCGAAATGCAAATGCATTAGCGGGCGCGCACAAAAGTGTGCTATACATAGCAAGGCAGACGACGACGACGACGAAGGCCCCGCCGAGTGAGCTACCCTCCCAGGACCTCACGGAGGCATGTGAGCTTGTGCTTGTGTGCTGGCTGTAAATAGGGGGATCTGCCTCAGACTCAGACTCAGGACTCAGACTAGGCGAATGACCATGTCAAGTGTACACTACCAAGCGAGGAGCCCTGCTTTTGCTGTTCTGTTTTGTTGTTGTGTTTCCCTGTTTGTGAGTGTGTGTTGTGGGTCGGTTGTATGGAGGAGCATGTAAATACGGGCACCGTCGACACACAAAAAAGTTTTCACGCTTTTTATGGACTGATGGAAAACCGGAATCCATGGAAGCGGGTTTTCTGGACATGCTTTGGTCTGGTGATTTCTGAAGCCGTTGTTGGCTGCTTTTGCTCCCAGAGCTCAGAGCCTTTACAGTGATTAGTTTGCTGTGAATGGTGAAGCAGCAGCATCCAGGGTTAATGGGATAGCACTGAACTGGTTATGCGAAATGCGAGAAATGCAAGCGGATTTTGAGCAGAGTTTTCATTCAGACTTACACGGATGGTCAGCTGCCTCTCATTGACGGCATTCGATTTGGACTTGGTGCGAGTGTGTTTATCGGGCGACGCTTTATCCTATGTGGGGTGTAACGGGGTTTGGGGTTTGGGGTTCAAACGGGTAAAGAATAAAACTAGGTATTAGTAAACCCCCCTCTTTCAGACAGAAGAAGATTGTGTTTCCCTTTACCACTGTTATCTAGAAAAACCCTTACTACCCTCTGTATATCCCCCTGTATTTTCTGGTATTTCTTGATATTTCCTGGTATTTCTTGGTATTTCCTTGTATTTCCTGGTATTTCCTGGTGTATTTCCCCCTCTTTATTTCAACTAAGAATTATCTCGGTATATTAAGTGATTTGTATTAGGTTTTTACCATGATTACAGCGCCGCCCGCGATTATAACACGGGCCGTATGGGAGACTTGTCCCTCACCATTGCGTGCAATGCAAGTGTACTCTCCGATATCCTCGTGGCGAATGGTGGAGATCCGCAGCTCGGTGCCATCGTTAAAGATGCCCACCGTGGGCGAGGGATCAACGGGATTGGCATCCTTGTACCAGAGTATTTCCGGCGTTGGAGTGCCGTCGGCCTGGCAATTGAGTATAATTGAATCACCTGCAAGGAAATGTGTGAAAGAATCGAGAAAGAGAGTGAGGAATTAATAAGGTAAATGGTGGCAATTGTTACGCTTTTTGGTTTCAACAAGAAGTAGGATAAGGAGAAGGAGGAGGAGAAGCAGGAGGCTTTGCGCCTTTTGTCCTTCGTGGCAGACAATGGGGCCCCGGCTGGCTCTTTGTTGCAGTTTCTCCACACAGCTGCTGGCCCCCCGTTGTATTCTCTCTCTTTGTTTGTCTCTCTGTTTCTGTGCTGTGTTTGTGTGATTTATGCGCTGCAGCGCCATTTTCTCTCAACGCATTTCCGGCATTGCGAGGCTGCCCCTCCATTGTTTTCTCCTCCGGAGCCATGCCACTTGGACTTGTAAACATTTTAACTTTGATTAAGCGACGGAAATTTGATTTGATGCGATTGCAAACATAAAGCGCTTATCGATTTTTATTTTTTTATGGCAAAAACGGAGACCGAATCTCTTCCCTTTCAGAAGATGACAAATGAGCGGACATAACTCCTGCTTCTCCTTCTGGGAATTCTGGGAATTCCAAGGTGACAAACTCATTCGGGGCACTGCAACAAATGGCCGGCCATTTGACACACTCGAAAGTGGGTCTCCTTCACTTAATCTGTCGCAGCTTTCGTATTTCTCTTCAAAATATGAGGAGCAGTCCTGCTCTCTCTCGCTCTCTTGGTTATTTATGGTCGCGCGATTTATCAGAGGGTTTGGTCTTGAACTCACCTAAATTAACGTATATAATATCCTCTGGCGTAACACTAAAGCGCGGCGGTGCATGTACGTCTAAGTGGAACCATGTACCGTTCTTGTGCTGCTTGGGGTCCCGGTTGAGGAAGACAACCTTGCACTCGTACCAGCCCTGGTCCGATTCCCGGATGTTGGTCAGGTTGAGCGAGGCGGAGCCAAAGGGTGAGTCCTGCGACACGCGGGACACGCGTCCCTTGTAGCCCTCCTCGATGTGTTCCGGATAGCTTTCATACCAGATGTAGATGGGCAGATCAGAGCCCTATATATATAATTGTAATGATACATTAGTCTTTGATTTAAGGGTTCTTTTTGTTACGAATACGATAAGGTAGCTAGGTTGATTCTTGATCTTGATTGGTTTGTCTGGAAATGCGTTATAATGCATGGAATAATGTGCCATGACATTTTTTTGTTTTTTACATACGACAAACGGCAGTGTACGATTTGTACGATTTCTGGTACGCCTCGACTTTGGTTACGGGTTTACATGGAAGGCAAAATAAATGAATAAAATGCTGGAATTTTTAATTATATTATAATTTTACTTAGATTATTTTTTTAGTTGCATTTTATTTATTTATGTTGCCTTTGGTTACATTTACAAGGTACACAGACACAGTATTGTGGGCTATGATTCGGTTTAATGAGTCGCGAGTTTTTTTTTGGGGGTATGTACAGTAGAGAGCAGGAAGTAGGGAGCTTCTGGTTTAACTTTTTAATATGTTTTCTTTTTTTTTAGTATTTTTAAGAGTCTGGAAGCTTCCTACAGCCCACCAAAAAGTGTGCTTACTTGCTAATATCATGCAAACACTGACACTAAAGCATTAATTAGAGGTTTCATTACACACTGTTATCGATAAATCTACATAAAATAAATAGATAACAATTAAAAAGAATTTTAGAGCACAAATACAAGGTTCCAATAAAACCTCTAATTAATAAAATATAAAACACTAAATCTAAGCTATCAGGCAGGTGCAAAAAATACACAAAAATACAGAAATATACATAAGAAAGGTACAAAAAAGAAAATAAGAGAAAAACAGTGTTGGAAAAGGCAGATTAAACTGCGTACGGCGTAACGCTAATCGGGAATTCTGAAAACTTTTGCGACGACGACAAACAACTAACAACTGTCACAAATAAATTGAGTTGCGACAGCGCCAAGGGGCAGGACACGGCAGGCATGGCATGGCATAACTGTGACTGTGTGTTGTCCTTGTAAAAGTAAAAATCTACAAAAACAGTCAAAACAAAAACTCATCACGTTAACGTGGAGAAATTGCGCTGCCGCATGGTAAACAAGCCCAGCAACAAACAAGCAGCAGCAGCCAGCAGCACACACAACACACACACACACATGGTCGCACATTTTCACTGTCAACACAACAAACTCCCCAGATCCTGGGCTCAGCGCCTGCCCCCGTCAGCAGCCGCCTGGAAGCTCATCAACAGCCGGAGGAGGAATACACACCACACACACTACACACACTACACATAGTGTGCCAGGGACACACGCTGCTGCTGGCTGGCAACAATAAATCATCTGTATCTGTATCTGTAGCTCTGTAGCAACTAAAACAACAAGGACCAAAAAGAGATACATTTGAAATTCTAGCTTGTGCTGATAAAAAATGTGCATGTAAAATATTTCGAGAGAGGGGCAACAGAAATTGGGGTTAACCTGCACACAAGTTCTCGCCCCATCCCTCCCCTGCGACACATCCTGGCATATCTAAGCTCTTGTGTTGGCCTTTTTGTTTATTTTATTCGTTGCAAGAGAAAAAGAGAGAGAGCGAAGGATGCATTGAACCGAATGCATTTTGGATTCGAATTCTTTCGCATGACCAACAGCCCGGCCAGAGTCTGGCCAAGCATTAACACCGAGTCGAGTCGGAGCAGGTCCTGTGAGGAATAATAATAAATACCCAGAGATAGTATAGAGAGAGAGAGGGGAGCCATAATTGCGTATACATAAATAATTGGTAAGCAAATTGCTCATACGCCATGTTATCCCCAGCCAAAGCTAATCGATTTATTCCCTTAATTAGACGAGAGAGAGCAGGCAGGCAGGCAGGACAAGATGGGGGACAGAGGATAGGCTCGCTTTATGTGTGTGTGTCGCTTATTAAAACTTATAGACGTTTTAATAATTTCCCCGGCTGACGTATGAAATAATTTGCTTTGGCAGCAGCAGCCCAGGGACCCAGGGACACACACACAGAGGGCACACAGCCCCAACAGACAGATAGACAGGAGTGTGGGTGTGGGGTAGGCAAGGCTCAGCCCAGCCCTGTCCTGTCCTGGGCCCCGAAATTAATATTCGCACTCGCAGAAGCGTCATAAGTTGGCCTCGGCAAACATTTTTCCGCTTAATTTATTCAGTAGCAATTAATTTAGATTGCAACTAAGGCAACGCGACGACGCCCTCCGAAGGGAGCCTTCATCTGGCTTTTCTTTTTGTGCTCTTTAAAGAGTGTGGGAAATCAGGCAAGTAGGCAACATTTAATGAATTTCCCAAACTGACGAAACTGTGTCGTCTTTTATGGGGACAGCAATGCATGTAATTTCAAGCAAGAAATACGAGCACATAAATTAAAAGCTAAAGCCATGTTAATCCCCTTTAATTCAACCATTTACCGACTGTCCTTTGGCTTTTCTCTCTCTCATACGTGGGTTTTTATCGCAACAAAACATAAACACAGTCACTTTTTTCGCAGTACTTATAACTTTTGTTTTTGGCATTAAAATTGCTTGTAAAACTTTAGAACAAAAAGTAGGAGACGTTATCTACATACAGGGGCTGCATTCCGCAGGACAGTCGTGACTTTGACGCCCCTCCTTATCTACCACCACTTCCACTTTATTATCCCTGCGGTTTTTCTTAGCTTTTCCTTGGCAGCCAAAGAAAGTTAGTTGCCTGACTGCCTGCCTGCCCGGCTTAGGCGTGCTTGAAATTATGGAAAGTAAGCTGTTTGAGGTCGAGGGTCAGGTTCGAAGGAGCAAAAGAGAGAGACTTAAGGTTGCACTTGAGGTTGGCCACGTTAGTTGGCTTCGTCAAAGTTTGCAGTAAGCACTAAGCATGCAGGGGAAATAATTGGATTACTTTACATTACAACAAACCGAAATAAAGTTAAGAATGAAGAATGGTGAACGATAGAGAGAGAGAGAGAGTTGGAGAGTTACAAGGACATGAGAGACAGAGAGAGAGTGTAGGCAGTGGGACAGTGGCTGTGCTCTATGTGTTGCGTATCTTTGATTGGAATAAAATTTGCTTATCCTACAGGGAACTCGCAGTGGCAGAAGTCAGCTAGAAATATATATGTCACTTGTCCAGATTGTCCAGAAAAAGTTTGCGCCGCCGCTTGTCTCCATGGAATTCCAACTGGGAAATTCCAAACTCTGTTGGCCAAATATTAGCATATTTCCCAGCGACTCCTGCCACTGGTTTTCCGGGGGTCTATTTATTGGGAGTGTGCAGACTTGGCGACCGTGACGTCTAATTTGATTTCAAATATATATAAATAGTGGCTTTTCTATGAATAGTTGCGGCTAATTGTTGGGGTATTTGCATGGATGAGGGTTACGAATTATTATTGGTATGGAAATTGTTTGCGATTTTCCACAGTGTGTGTGTTTGTGTGTATTTGTGTGTGTGTGTGCTAAGCTATAGATTTTGTCGGTGAATGCTTTTGCGATTGCGAACGAATTTCGATTTGATTTTGATTTGCAAATGGAATTTCATTTTCATCTCTGGGGATGTGGAATGTGTGGATTTTTTTTTTATTTTTTTTTGTTTCGACTGCTTTCTTCTCTTTCGCTCTCTTTGGTTTTTGGTCGGGGTCTCCGGGTGCTGTGAAGCCCGGTTCCTTCAAATTGACAAATAATTTGATTAATTTTCATCTTTTTCGTATTTATCTCGATTTGCCGCAAAAATAATTTCGGAATTATAGTATTTATATATATTCTGTGTGTTGTGTATGTGTGTTGAGGGAGGGTTTTAGTCAAAAGTCAGCTCTAAAGATAATATATTGTATAATAAGATGAGTAACGCCAGGGGAGTTTTGTTTTAAGCGTTACTCATCTTACAGCTTATATTATCCTTGAAGGGGCTCTTTTTCATTTTGTTTTTTTGCTGGTGATGGGTCGGGTGTTGTTGTCCTCCGATGTCTGGCCGGAGGATATATAGATAGAGATACTGATTGGAATGGCAATGAGAGAGAACTTGAAACTAAAGAAAACCATAAAAGGCAAAAGTACCAATCGGGCAACACATAAACACATACACACGAGTACGATCAATCTCAAGCTATATGGTACGAGTTATGATATATAGTAGTATCTGTAGCGGGCATTAGTTCGTTTATCGGATCAACTCAAACACAGAATTTGAAGCTTAAGCTTAAGCTTAAAAAAGAAACGAAATAACGAAATGAAACAACTCAGGCTGAGTAACTGAATGGGGGAAAGAAAGAAAGGCTCTTATATAGAGTACACTGAATAGGGGTGGATATATATCTGGGAGGAGTACGAGGTTGTATAGCTGGTATATATATATATTTCATATATATTTGCTGTCGTGGGTCTGTCTTTTTTCGTGACTCGAGACTGTTTTCTTACTTTTTCTTGCTTTGTTTTTGCGTATCGCGGAACAACAATGTAAAAAAGAGAGTTTAGAGAAGAAATGTTAACTGTGATATCGTACCGTTTCGCTCACCTTCTTGTCCCACTGCAGGACATATGGCACGGGATGGTCGTTGGGGAACTCCACATGGCAGTTGAAGATGACGCCCTCGCCGAGTATGGCCGTGATGTGAACGGCATCTTCTGTAAAGTCGAAAGAGAAAACACAACAAAAAAAAAAATGTCAGAAAGTATAGCAGAGATATTTATTACTCAGGAATCGAGAACCGCAAGGATTTCCCAACGTGATGCTCTTATAATACGGCCAATTCTGCAGCCACAGCCGCAGCCATTCGCTGTTCCTGGCCTCCTCTCTCTGCCCCCTCGTTATTGCTTTCTATTTAGACGTGACATTCAGCACGCTTTACGTGGCCCCGTCAAATGTCATCCTTTGCCCCCCCCACCTTCTGTCCTGTTCTACTATACCCTCCCGTGTCCTGCCTGGGTTTGAGAATGGCAAAAACTAACATGCCAGGGGTTACTTTTAAATGGATTTGTTGATGGCTACGTCGGTCACATGTCAAGTGCTGGTCATTGACTGATGTTTTCCTGCCCAAGGGACCAATAGCTGACCCGGCTTCCATTTTAGTTCTGAATCAGTTATCCCCATTGAGGGTCTGTGACTCTGGAAACTATGAAAACTATGGTTAGGATATGGACATCACTGGAAGAAATATCTTTTAGATTTAATGAGTGGTTTTATCTAGAAACTGAGAGATAAAGAGTTTGAATTAAGGGAATATAGGTAGGTTATAAATCGATACAGAAAAAGAGCAGAAGAGATCCTTATAGAACAAGTTTAATCATGTTTATTACAGAGATAATAATAATAGAAAAGCTTAAACTATAGGAAACCTAATTAGTTTATAATTTGTATATATTTTTAAGGTAACTATTGAACAAGTTCTGCCTTAGTAAACTTCTTCAAATAATTACCAATTTGTTTGGCTACGTTTTTGATTGACTTTCCTAAGGTTAATAGTTGATCTTTCTAAAAATAAATCCCTATTTTCTACTTATACATAGACTCCCACCTGTGATGGTATCTCACATTCTGTTCTCTCTTTTTCTGTGATTGACAAAATAAACTTTGCTTTTCTACCTTTTCAACTGACTGTTTCCCCCGCCTTGACAACGCCTCGTGACATTTCATTAGCGTTTGCCACTAGCCTCTGAGGTCAAGAGGTTGGCACCTGGAAGGATCCAGTGCAAAGCGACACTTGACAGGCGCTGATTAGGCACCTTGTTGCCGCTGCTGGCTTTGATGGACGCTTCATTCCGAGGTGCGAATGTGCCTGGCATTATTTATGTATGCACCGAGCAGAGAGGGTGAGAGATTGAGAGGGTGAGTGGGAGAGAGAGCTTTTCTGAGCCGTTGACATGGTCAGCCAGGCTGAAAATTTCGTTTACAATTGGAGCAGAGCTCAAAGCTCGGCAAGCGGTAACGGAAATGCAAATGAATTGTCGGAAACAGGAGCAGCAGCAGTAGCAGCAGTAGCAGCAGCAGCAGCATCATCAGGAGCAGCAACCGCAGCAGGCGAGGAGCAATCCAATAAGGGAGCATATCCTGTTACACACACACACACTCCCACTGAAAGATGCCATGAAGCTAGTGCAGCTGATGCTGGGGAAATCAGACCCTGGCCCTGGCATGACACTAAACTTGTTAACAAACAACTTCTGACCTGCCCAGAGCACATGCGATTGAGCCAAGTCTGTGTGGTGGTGAGAGGAGGAGGCATTGTATCTCTGTATATCTGTAGCTGTATCTGTGTCCCAGCTATATCTGTGTCCCAACTGTATCTGTGTCGGTAATAGGGTTAGGCAAACGACCAGTGTCCGAAGCTGGCAAACTGGCCTTGATTGTCCGAGCAAAAAAAAGTATCAACCTAATGCGTTTTGCATTAATTCCTTAGACCAAAAGGAGAGCGGGAAAAAAGAAGAAAGACCCGAGACAAGTCCTGGCTGGGACTCCAGCCACATGACGTCTTTGTTGGCCGCTCTTTTGCCACTCTTCTGCCAGGAGGCACTCAACCAGTCAGTCACTCACTCATCCACAGCCAGCATCCAACATCCAACATCCAACATCCAGCATCCAGCTGGCTGTCTCGCTTGCTCGCTTTATGCACTGCTCGCTTGTTGACTTTGGCATTTGCATAAATTTATGTTAACTTGGCCAGCTTTGGCAGACTATTTGCATCGCCACTCAGCCGCCGCTTACTGCTCCCCAAAAAAAAACAAAAAATAAAAATAAAGAAAACAACATCAGAAGCGACACAAAAACAATGACGACAACGACTACATATAATGGGGTAGAGAATGAATGGTGATGATGTTGGAGTCTATAAACAGGGAGAAATTAGGAAAAAATGGCTAATTTAAGGGAAAATAAATTAAATATATGATTTAGGTATTTAATTTTGAAATTTAGAAGTATTTTTTGGGTTGATTTTTTATAAGATTTAAGGAATTATAGAGCTCTATCCTAGGTATCTTCCTTAATTTATGGTATAGTATTTTTTCAGCTATAAAATTATATCAATTGAATGAATGAATGAATGGTGATGATGTTGGAGTCTATAAACAGGGAGAAATTATGAGAAATGTATAATTTGAGAAAAAATAAATTAAATACAAGACTTGATTATTTAATTTTGAGGTAATTAAGTATTTCTTGGGTTGATTTTTTATAAAAAGTTAGGAATTATAGAGACCTTTCCTAGATATCTTCCTTAACTCATAGAAAATGGTATTTTTTCAGCTTTAAAGTTATAATAATTACCTTCTATTTATAAAATAAAGGTAATTTATAGGAAATTGAACCTCCAAAAGCTAGCTAACATCCTATTTAATGTACTTTTTTCTCTCTCTGTACCCTGTCATCGCACTTATGCGTCTATTGCCCTTTGATAATGTTGCAGACATGTCGCCGGGTCCTGGGAAACACTCGACGAGGTTAGCAGGAAGTGAGGAAGCCAGCATGTCAGAGGAGTACCCGCGTGTGTCGCGCCTTTTGATGGCGTTAACATGCAAAAGTGGTTTCATTATTCCATTTAGAATGTCCTTCAGCCAAAGGCAGACATTTCCACTCCTCAATTTCCAGCCCAAAGCCCTCACCCATCACAGCCTTCTCTACCACCCACCGAGCACTTGACACGAGTTTTGGCTTGAGTTATTCAGCGAAGCGCACTTTGTTTTCATTGATTAAAGCCTGGCTGAGTCGCTTTCTGGGAACTCATTTGACCTTTCGACCGTGCCTGCAAAAAGTGGCCATCGCCTCGAAAGGAATCTCAAGCGGTTTTTCCAATTTTCGGCTAAATTAAATTGAATTAATTCACTCGACGGGCGTCGTTGTCGACACGGTACATTGGGCGGAGCCAGTGGCAACTTTTAATGTCCTTCGGAAGAGGGAGAAAGAGAAGGAGAAGCCTATCAGGAAATAGAACAGAAAATTCGAATGGAGGTCAGACCATTGAATTCAGGGAACTCGAAGGAGAATGCTGAGCATCTAGACAGGTTCTTCGAGGGGCAGTTAACCCGTGACATTCTCTGCTTGAGTGTCAAGTACATAAATCTTTGGTTTCTTTAATAGAATTTTATATATTTTATGGTTTTCTTTGAGTTAACAAAGTGCTGTTCTATGCTAAAAAATTTCAGCAAGCTTACGTGGAAATATTTTTTAAAATTTCTTTACTTTCAGCATTTTTTTCATGCCTGATTTGTTATTCTGCATTCAAATAAATTCAATTACTTTTTGACCCCTTTTTTTGGCCCACAAAAAGCAGCCAAATGCCTAAATAAAAGCTGTACTCTCTCTCTCTGCCTCCACTGACCAATGTCCAGTGGCTCTCGGAGCCGCCCTCCTCTGTCAACTAATTGCCAAATGTAATCAGCTTTGGTCTCACGTAAGCCGCTTATTGTGCGCCATTAAATTTTCCGCCGAGCGAGGTATAAAAATCAAGCAAACTTGGTCCACACATGCGCTTAGTTTCGAGTTTATTTTTTATATTTTTCAACCAAAAATAGTGCAAAGAAAGAGCAGCTCGGAGTTTATCATTGAAATTTTCAAATAAAATTCTGGGCGTTCGAGCGATTTGTTGGGAAATTTAATTAAAGCCGCCACTGCACTCACCTGGAATGTTGTGCGCCTGTGCATCTTTCGCCAGAAGGGCCAGCAGCGAGACCAGCACAAACTGGAGCACCTGGGCGGTGGAGCAGGTGAACCTGTGACTGGAGCTGGGTATGTCCCTTCGTCGGCGTCTTCTCCTCGTTGTTTTCACTGTGAAAGCTGCCGTTTTCGCTGGCGATGCCGTCAGCGTTTCGGTAGCTGGTATCCTCGTTATAGCGTCAATCGCTGATCCTGCTCCTACTTTGAGCTGATACTGCTGCTGCTGCTGCTGCTGCTGCTGCTGCTCCTGGGGCTGTGACTGTGACTGGAGCTCCTTCGATTGCTGCTGGGTGTGCCGGCTCTGGCTCTGGCTCTGGCTCTGGCTCAGTGCCCGACACCATCGATGAGACCCAAGGTCCGCGCACACGCCCATGCCTCTGTTCCCATAGTCAACGCCGCCGCGCTCCTAACGTATCCTTCTCACTTGCAGTGGCGTCATCTGGAAGAAAGATAAAACGAAGAGAAGTTAGAGGGATCTGTCAGCGGTTTGTTGCCTGCGGTAAATGTTGCCATCAATGACAAAAAGCGAACGCCTTGCAGCAGTCGCACCTGGCTGCACTTGATGAAGCTGTCACATCCCTTCAGCCATCATCCATCAGCTGTCAGTGTCAGGAGCATCAAGTGTCAACACAAGCATCCTTTGGGAGGAGGAGGTTTTCTCTAAAGGGTTTCCAACCAATTTTAAATGGGTCAACCTCATGCATTTTATGCAAAAATCAAGAGAAATATGTGATAATTATTGTTATATTATTATTATATTTGGTTATTCAGCGGGTTCCTTAAACCTTCGAAGGGGTTTCTAAGTATTATACATCGTAATATATTTTTTTATTACAAAACCATGAGTTTTTCTTAGGTTTTAATGATTTTCTAATAGAACTTTTTATTATATTATTTGATAATTATTAAACTTTATTATTATAACCAAAGAAAGTAATAATTACTTGGTTATTCTGCAAGTTCTTCAAAGTTTCAAAGGGGTTTCTAGTATAACCATCGTATTATATTTTCTAAATACAAAACCATGAGTTTTCTTTAGACTTTAACTATTTTCTAATAAAACTTCTTATTAAATAAATACAAGAAAAATTACTTTTCATCTCCCATCACTTCTTCTTCCCCTAGAACTCCCCCAAAAAAAAAACATAAAAAGAAAACTTCCTTGCCAGACAAGCAAAGGTAAACCTTATCGACAGCCCAAAATCTTGGACAAACTCAAACAGCGTCCCTTCTAAGAGCCCGTTGACAAATTAATAAACAAAAGTTTTCCATTTCAACACTCGTCCTGGAGAACACACCCCCACACACACAGGACTCACACCCCACACACGTCCGTAAAATTAAGCAGCTAATATGTTGTAGCTACAACTGATAAGGACACCACTTAGCAGATTGAGAGGAGCACACGGACACAGACACGGACACGGGACTCCTTCCTATACAAATAGAGCAAACTTTTCGCTGTTGTTTGGCAATAAAACTTTGCGTTTTAATGTAAAACTCGTGTTGGAGACGCCGCGGGCTTTATCTCTATTGTCTCGAATAGTTTTTGGGATTTTTGGGTCTAACTTAGGTAGGTTTGCAGTTAATTGAATTGGCATCCCAGCGAAATTTTATCACTTGGCCGCAGGTATGCATGAATGCGAGTAGAAAAAGCCAGAAAATGTGATTTTAATTAAATTATTTGGAATGCTTTAAGAAGGAATTTGTGTCTCGTAAATATAAAACAGGCATCGTAAAGCTACACACGCACACACACGACGAATTTTAAATTGCAAGCCAGGCATTTTTATAACGATTTTCAGTCCTGAAAAAGGGGATTCCTCTACCCCGCAAAATGTTGTCACTGCAATTAAGTAACTCGAGCAAAGCTCCAGGGATGAGGGTCCTGTGTGTGTGTGTACAGGAAAGTTTCGTGGCTGACAGAGCTGTATAAACGTCATTAGTGCCATTTTAATGCATAACTTAATACATCCGGTGAGAGAGAGAGAGGGAGAGCAGTCCTTGTGCGTTGAATTTAATCCTTTTTGGCATGACATGTAAAATTTTAATAACGTCAAGTCAAGGTTTCTGTGCGGAGCGTTATTAAAACTTTTTTCTTTTTTTTTTTTGTATGACAAGTTTATTAAAACGAAATTTATTTATAGAGCGCACTCGAATCCCTCAGCGTCCTGATTCTCGTGCTCGTGCTTCCGCATCCTTCCAAAAATCGCATTAAGTGTGCGGTGTACAGCAACGTCACAGAGCCAACTAAAATAGAACAAAGGCCGGAAAAATGATTTCCCTTATGGCTGAATTTTCATTACCGAAATGCCCGCCATGGCGTATGATTTCATTTGTAAATCAGCTCAAGGGGGCAGGCAGGCAGGGAGCCAAACAATGACAAATCAGCAAACGAATTGCATTTGCTGATACATCCAGGACGAGAAGGACCTCTGCACTAAATCAGTTGATTGGTTCGCCTCCTCCTGCCTCTCTGTTAGTGTGTTTGTTTTTGTGGGCGGTGTGCCATGAGACCCATAACTGAATTGTCCTCGTCGGCCACGTCGCTGTCATTAAAATGTGTGTCCTGTCCCCGTGTCCTGTAACCCGTATACCCGGCTCTACCCTCTGTCAGTCAGCCATCTATCTAGCTGATGTCCTGCGACCAGCATTCGTCAGTTCAACCGCTGCACATTTCCATACACTCGAAAAAAACAGGATTTTAGGGAATTTATATATATTTTTATATGTTTTAAGAATTATTTTCAATTTTTATGGTATTCCAAACTCCTTGCTGTAACTACAAACATTTTTGCATATATTTTCCCTGCAAACTTCCCCCTAATTTTCCTTCAGTGCTGCTTTCCCCTCTCTCTCCTCCTCTGACAGCTGTCTCGCATGGCAGCCATTTTATTTTCTGGCCGTGCGGTGGCAGCACTTTATGGCATCCGCTTCCGCCGTCGCTGCTGCTTTTTGGTTGGCTGCACACACGGCACAGGAATCCGGCGTACACACAGCCACCGCATCGGAGATGCGGATCTTCCTTCCACGGCGGCGGCTACTTGGCGCTCATTTGCATTACGTGCTGGGGATTGGGGAATGGCGGACGATGCCTGCTGCCTGATGCCTGGCACTTTTAATTAAAAACCCTCGCTGGCCGGACGGGGGAACAACCATGCCCATTTCCATTCTGAAAAGCCGCAAATTATTTTCACTTGGCAAACACACACACACGAACACACATGAACGAAGGACGAAGGACTGGCTGACCTCTAACCCCGCTTCAGAAACTAATTAAGCATGTTGTGCGCAACAACTTGGGAACAAGACTGAGCCACGCCCCCCACGACCACAGCTCATTGCACTTCAATAAAGGCGAGTGTGGCTTGGCTGCTTATGGAGTCCTGCAGGGATCTGCAGGATCTCCAGGACTACTTCATGGTCTTGTCGGTGCCACACCCCAAGACATTTCGACAGGGACTTGAAAGGAGAGCAAAACAACAAATTTTACAACTTTTGCACATTGTGCGAGGCAAAGCGAAGAGCATTTCACGTATAACTTTTATATTTTACAGAGGGAAAAATATAAGAAAAATAGTAACTAGTGAAAGAACAACTGTTTTTGGGGTAAAATATATATAGTTAAGGGTGAATATTTACTCTTAAATATAATTTATTTCCAAAATATTTAAAGGAAGAGCATTTCACGTATAAGTTTTATATTTTACAAAGCGAAATATATAAGAAAAATAGGAACTAGTGAAAAAAGAACTGTTTTTAGGCTAAAATATATAAAGTTATGGGGGAATATTTACCCTTAACTTTAATTAATTTCCAAAATATTTAAGAGAGAGCATTTTACGTATAAGTTTTATATTTTACAAAGCGAAATATATAAGAAAAATAGGAATTAATGAAATAAAAACTATTTTAAGGCTGAAATATATAAAGTTGAGGTTATATAATCCCCTTTTATTTCCAAAATATTGATTTCTATATTTTATTCAACAACTTCCCATCTTATTTTCTGCCAGTGATATGTCTCAGCCTTCGGGGTGCCTTGGAATGTGTGTCCCTTCTGCTGTTTTCTTCGTTTTCCTTTATTTTTTTTTTAGTATCACTCATACGCCGCATAGTACGCCCTGAAACTTTAATGAAATGGAACGCCCTTCTCAAGCTCCTCTCTTTCCCTGCTCTACATTTGGGCAATGAGCCCTCAGGCCAGCCCTTCGTAAGCTTGTTAGCGAAGCAGAGAGGACCTGAGACTTGAGAGAAAGAGAGAGAGAGAGAGGTAAAGAGACTCCAGCCCAGATGTAGGCCAACGGCAGAACAATGAGCTCCTCCCAGCATCAGCTCCTTGACAATCCTTGGCTCCGTTTTTCTGTGGAGCTGTGGCCAGTGGCCATCCTTACATCCTTACATCCTTGGCCAATTCCAAAACGATGTTCCGCGAGTGCCAGATAGGGGCCATAAAGCGAACAGCTATCACTTAATCTAATGAGTTTCTACCTTCCCCAGCATCCACCTCAGGCAATTAGACTTACAAGAATATGGCCCTTAATGGAGGGGGCGTGTAAAAGTTTGAAAACAGCCAGGCAAAGTCAATATATCATTAGGCACTTTGCCTTTTCTAAATGATCTGAAAAATGCGGCCAAAATGGACTCTCTAGACTCTCCAGACTGCCGAGCATGCAAAATGGTCCAACGACGACCCTTGGTCATTGTACAATTTTAATTGCTCTAAAATGCTGTAATACAACACGAACCACAAATAAATAAAATTTTGCTGACATCAACAGGATGTTTGCGGGTTCCTGTCCAGCCTGGACACACAGACAAAAGCGGAGCGGAGAGGAGAGGAGAGGCCAGTAATGGGGCCCCGCCTAATGGCCACACGGATGGCGGGCGGCCTCCGGACCGGAAATGAGGCGACGAGCATCGTGAGGGTCGTTTTGTGCCTTTTACATTTGTGCTTTTTATTATATATGCTTTTTCATTTGTGCTTCTCATTTAGTTTTCACTTTCTTATCAGCGAGACATTGCGCAACAGCAACCGTTTGTATAATGGATTGTTTCGTAGGCATATTTATTGGCCATTGTTCGGGGATGCCTCACAACTCTCTCAAACATGACCAGGCACAATTTCTTGTAATGCTTCCCGCTTATTCGTTTTACAATTTCATCCAAAAAAAACTTTCAGCTTTGAAGCAATTAAATTCTTAATAATATTTTTGCCAAAAGTGCACAAAACTTTTCTGCAAGTTTTTCCCTGCGAAACTATGGAAAAAGGGGGTCAGCTTGGGGGGCGTCCAAGCAAAAGGAAAGTCAAGGAAGAGCGAAACTTTTATGCTTCATGCTTAATTGCGGCATTTCGATTAAGCAAAATTAATAATAAAAGTTTGTGTTATTATTTATGCAGTCCCGGGGACTGAGCAAAGAGGGAATATCAAGTCAAAGCAAAGCAGGAGAAGAAAAGGAAGTGAAAATTTAGCAAACTTTTCCATCTTTTCTCTTATATTTTCTTTCTCTCGCTTCACATAAATCCTGTAAAGTGCTTTGAAATACAAAAAAAAAAAAAAGGCCAAAAACTTTTTCCACCGAGAAACCAAGAGAAACCCCAAAGACTGAAAAAGACGCGGGCTCTAATAACTGCAGACATGCGTGGCAGGATCCCTTGTCCCTTGATTACTGTCCTGGCAACAAGGAAATCTCTTCACTATTATGTCAAGTTTGTTGTGTTATTTAACTTTATTTTTTTTTTGCGAAAAACTTGTTGAAACTAAAGTCCTGGAAGCACTAGAGAGGGAGAGAGGAGCAGGAGCTGGAGGTTTGCCTGTGTGTATCAGACATCCTGCCGAAACAGAGAAGGAATAAAGAAAAATAAATAAATGTAATGGCAACGCTAATGAACGCCCACCCCGCGAAAGTCCCAGAGTCATCGAGAAACCCCTCCACAGTAACCTTACCCCAGCTCCAACTCCTGATCCAACTCCTGCTTCTTTTCAGGCTCCCTCTCCTCCTACAGTTCCTTTTTCTCCTTCCCCTACAGCTCCCATTTTCTCCTTCCCCTACAGCTCCGTTTTCTCCTTCCCCGTACAGCTCCTTTTTCTCCTCATTCTACAGCTCCTTCTCCTCATTCCACAGCTCCTTCTTCTCCTCCCCCCACAGCTCCTTCTTCTCCTCCTCCTCCTTTTTTTCCAAGCGGACATGACCATAAACTTTGCCGCTGCCGTTGCCTGGCTCTTTTGCGCCTCGCATAAAGTTGATTTCGAAAAAAAAAGCCAAACGGGATTCGGGGCAAAAAAGTTTAGCACTCGAAGCTCGACTTGGAGACTAAAGGAGCCACCAAACTCCACCAACAAAACCACCCTGTTTACGCTCGTCTTTTGGCCGCTGCATCAAATGAAATGCTGCGAGTTGAATAGCAGCAGAAGATGTAGATGGAACAGAGAGACTGAGACTGAGACTGGGGCAAATCATGACTGAAGTGCAAAACTTTTCCCATTATGCAATAAATAAATTTCCATGCTTTAAAGTGGCAATCGCTGGGGGTTGGGGGGAGGCAGCGACAAACGTAATTACGTATACGTCATGGAGCCCCCACGATGAAGAGCACCGAGGCAACGAGCACCTTGTAATGGGCATATCAGCGTAGTTCAAACAGCGCCAAATTGAATAAGCAAACAACAAGGAAGGAAGGAAGAAGGGAAGGAAGGAAGGCCAGGATGGCTCCTGACCAACTCCAGATGTTTGCTTTTGATGCAGAGAGAGAAATTCCTTAATTAGAAGAGGCTACAAAAAATATATTTGTAAGAAATAAGAGACGGGTCTTTTGGGTAACTTAAAACCAGAAAAAGCCAGGAAAATGTATGAAAGTATCCATTTTCTAAGGTCTTTGTGTAGGTAAAGCGGCTATTATTTCTTTTGGCCAACAAAGGAGCCAGAAACTTGGGCAGTCTTATTGATTTTTCAGCGCTAAGCTAAGCTGCGTCTTAGGACGAGGGCTTTGACGAGTCCATTGAACTATTTGCCGCTGTGGCCTGAATGTCCTTATTAAAAGCCAGCAGGGTTCTCTGGCCCGCTGCCTGACTGCCTGTCGATATCTGAAAACTAATAAAAAGGGGTTCCCCGGGGCAACTTTTTCGTTTTTGCTCAAATTGATATTCGATTTCCACAAGATTTCTGATTGCGCTTTAATGGCTCCTAATGGCCCCGGCGACAAGTGTGGCAAATTACTTTAATGGGTCACTACGAAATAATGAACACCCACAGACTGGGTGCTATTTAGAGGCCTTCTTTTTTAGGACACCTTTTTTTTAGGCTCTGGAAACCCAACTTTAAGTCTGAAGTATGGAAATATTTTAATTTCAACGGCTTTGCACTTAAACTTTCAGCTCGAAAAGTAGAAACTTTTGGCCATAAGAAAACAAAAAGCAAACCCGCATAGTTATTATTAAAAAGAAGAGGCAACAAAAAGCAGCAGCAGCAGCAGCAAAGCTGTGTCTCTGCCAGCCAGCACTTTTTTTTTTACTCGTAGTACTTGTGGCAGGAAGGAAAAAAATGCAAACAATTTGCAACTTTAACTTGCCTCTTTCTCTCTCTCTTTCTCTGTGTTTCTGGAATTTGGCCAGAAAATTGAAAATGCATTCGTGCAGGGAGAGAGGGCCACAGACTCTGGAAGACCTTAAAGCCATTCGATTCGTGCGGATCGTGCCTGGCTGGTTGAATATTTCACAAATACCCGAAAAATTGCATGCATTTAAATTGAGGAACGAAAATTCGCATTGTTTTTTCCGGACTCTGAAGAGAGAAAAGGGGGAAATGCCACGACATTTTGCCTGTAAAAATAAATCAACAACTGGGTCAATTTTAACGCTTCACTGCCAATGGAGTGTGAATAAAAAAAAAACAACAACAAAATGAGAGAACCAGCGGGAAACAGAGTAAAATCCAAACAAAAACAGAACCCAAGAACAAAGCGTCACCAGGAGGAGGTGGAGGATGTTGTGGTGGGTGCCGAGGTGTTGAGTGAAGCCCTGCAACTTCACCTGAATGTGAGAACCCACCCTGGCTGCCTGGCTACCTGTACTCACTCCCTATGATGTACTCGTTCGAGTTTGAGTGTGAGTGCTCTGCCAGAGATCGTCGACAGCAAATTGCATCTTGTGTGCTTCCCCACTCTGCCTTTAACAGAACGCGATACCCTGGCAAGAGGCTGCTGCTGCAGGAAATTCTGTGTATCTATCGAGCCAGCAGAAAAACAACTTCACAAAAAAAAAATAAAGAAAAACAAGTTCCCAGCTTCGTGGCTCTCTTATACTTCAACTGGAGTCTGAAGCTGTACATACAAACATAAAATATATACCTTTACCTCTACCTCTCCGTTGTGTAAGCCGATCTTGAAGCCGACCCGAAGCCCCCATCCTCAGTCCACCCCAACTTCTATGCCTTCCCCCATCTCGGACTCGGCGGGAGCTTGGGGCTCGGGTTTCGTGGGATTTGGGCGCCAACTCTGGAGTTGTCCGATCGAGAGAGGTGTGTATGTGTGTGTGTTTGTGTTTCTGTGTACCCAAAAACTCGAAACTGGCACTGATAAAGTTCTCATAGCATGTTTATTGTTGGATAATCTCTTTTGGGTCCGAATCGGGGCAACAAATTCCAGCAAACTGCTCGAGACTCTAAGCAGACTCATTGACTGACTGACCGCAGCTTCCGTTCGTTGTTTGGGGGAAAATTGTGGCTTTAGGCAGCAAAAGTAATGAAAAGAGTACCAATAATTATAATATAACTTATGTACTTTATTTTACTTTGGCTTGGAAGAGAGTTTGAATGGGTAACGTCAAGTTTTAACTACATTTTTATTGACTTCTGTTTGGGAAACAGAGACAAATGTCTTTGAATTTTATTTTTAACTTTCTAAGGTTTATAAATATTAAATTAAAACATAAAAAAAGAGTTTTAACGCATAACGTCAAGTTTTCATTACATTTCTATTGACTTATGTTTGGTAAACAGAGACCAATTTCTAAGATTTCTTATTAAAAATGTAAAAGCTTTATAAATATGGAAATAAAACATAAAATAAGCACTGAAAAAATGCCCTAAAATTATTTCTTATTGATTTTCTTTAGGTTTTTCGGTTAATTTTGGTAACTTCGTTCATTATTCATATTTTTTTATTTCTCATAGTTATTTCTACATTAAAAATCGGACATTTATTGAGAGTTTCAATAGTTTTTCCCTAGAATTTAAAGATTTCTTAACGATTTCACATAAAATAAGTATAGGTAACATTACCTGAGCCTTGGATTAACATTAAATGAAACTTTTACTTGTTAGTTAATAAACTATTTCTATAAAAAATATTGAAAGAATGCCTTGTTTGTGTTTTATAAAATTTTAAGAATGAAAAACCTTTAATCTAAGACTAAAAATTATTAAAACACAAGTTTTTTTATATGTATCAACATTTTTTTCATGAAATCCAAAACTCTAAACATAAAAATCCAACAAAAATTCTATGTTTGTATTGAAAAAGATCAATTTTTCCTAAAACTCTTAATGATGCTTCAGTTATTTAGTTTCGTGAGAGAGCATAGTTATCGTTATCGTTATCGCCGCCGCTAAGCGAGGTCACAACTCGTTTGAATAGGTTACCACGAGTGGGTGACCTTACACGGCAGTCACGCAAGCACCCACTTACAGCGCTGTCTCGCTCTGTATAAAAAGCAAATATGTATCTTTTGGTGTAATGGCAAATCGATTTGGTATACAGACGGACGATCTATATAGATCAATATTTAGCCAAGAGAGAGAGAAGCCAGGGGGCAAGGCGATGAAGCAAGCAAGCGAAGCGAAGCGATAAACCATATGGATGGAGGATGGCTTTGGGGGAATTGCAATTTCCTGGCCACTAATAACTCAGGCTCCCTTTGTGGCGGCTACACATGTTTGCTGCTTTGCTGCTGCAACTGACCATCTGTCCATCTTTCTGAGTCTGAGTCTGAAAGTCTGCAAGTCTGAGGAGGATGTGGACAAAGCCACAAAACCAATCAAGCCTCCTCCTAGCCCCGGTCAAACATTTCTCTCTCTCTGTCTTTCTATATCAATCCCCCTTCTGCCAGTACCCTGTCCCTTCAATATTCCCCTGCCTCGTTTGTTTTCTGGCCCAGTTTAGTTGTTTGTTTTTTGGGCCAACAGCCAGTGCAGTGCCTGGCCTATGTGTGTTTGATTTTTTTTCTGGCCTCAGTTATTCCGTAATTGAATTGTGCCGTACTCGCACTTATTTACACTTCTGCCGTTTGTAATTGAAAATTTCATAAATTTTAATTAAATCCTAGCCTGCGGACGCTCTCAAAAGTATTTGATTTTCAGAGTGCATTGCCCAAAAGCCCTTTAGGGCATGGATTTTAGTTATATTTTTTGAGTTCTCCCAGGGGAGCAGTTTTTCAGCTGCTATATCGGCGGGGAGTATCGGGGAATTATTCGTGTGGTGACTCACCTCACTTGCGCAATCATTATACGACGTGCTCAGATCCGGGTGCTATAGTTGTCCTGGGGAGAGTTCTACTCCTTTTTTAGAGTCGTTAAATCCTTAAGTTATTTGTTGTTTGCTTCCAGACTTTAGCTGATTTTTTGGGTTGCGCGTTTTACACTTTGTTTACAGGATAATCGCATACTTTATGACACTTTCGAGTACACTTGCTTGCGAAGGACTTTGAAACCGTTTTCCGTTCGACACAATGGATTTTTATGTTATTCCTATTTGATTGGAAGAGGAAGTTGAGGATGAAAACAAAGGCATAAGACATAAAATGAATGGGGATATATATATATATATATTTTAGGGGGACACTCAATGAACGAAAAGCCGCGCCTTTTATGCACAACAAATAAAATCAATACGGCGTAAAAATAGGATTATTGTATGGGTTATTCGCTCTTTTGATGTGGTAATTGTCGCGTCTGGTCAACAGCAAGGACTCTGGCTGCTTGATTGTCCTTTTGATTTTTACGATTTTCACACACACACACACACACGCACACACAGCACGTGACTCATCAGAGGGGTCGGGTCACGCCTTAGCCTTTGGTTTAAATTATATAATTGTCACTTGACGCGTTGCTTTTTATTTTATTTTTATTTTTATTATTTTTATAAAGTTGTTTCTAGTTAGTTTTCTTTCCTTTTTAGTCCTGGTTTTCCCTTGAATAAAAAACCTTTAGCAGTTAAGAGGACTCCAGCTCACAGCTGTGCCGTTGCCGTTTTTTTGAAACCTTCGACTGACGGCGTGCTGTCGAACCGAACTTAGCTCTAGCTTGCTGGAAAAGCGCGGCTGCAAAGAGCTCCCAAAAAAAAAATCAGGAAAAAAATAAAGGAAAACCGAAACAGAAGCAGAGAGAGACAGAGAGCAGGAACTGAGAGAGAGAAACAGAATTACCAGTTTTCCAAGGCAGAAATATAAGGGTTTTCATTTGAGAAAAACAAAAATTGCACAGATTTTTATTTACTTTGAAGATTGTCTAAAATCAAAGTTAAATATTATTAAAATTAAGATTTTTGTAGGTAATTTCTGGGCAATCCTTAACGAATTTTTCTGTGATTTAAAAACCAACAGCTGATGCGTAACGGCCAGAACAGAAATTTCCCCCTAATAACGGGATTTGTTCACTTGCGCAACTGTCCTGGCCCCTCCACAACTTGTCAAGAATTTCTCGCCTTTCCAGCACAACTGGTATCGAAGTGATACCCTCTCTCGCTCTCTCTCTCTCTCTGTGTGTGTGTTCTCTGTATCCGTCTCTCTTTAGCGATCCTTTGGGAAACTGGAATTTTTCTTGCAGACTCCCATACTGGCTCTCATTTCTGTTTTTCTTGGCTTTTCTGCTGCCGCTTTTCCCTTTTCTAGCTGGTGCACACCCGCGCGGGTGTGGTCCTGTTTTTCCTGAAAAGTGCCGAAAAAGGCAGAGCGAAGGAAGAGAGCGCGTGTCCACCCCCCCTTTTCACGATGCTGTGTGGGTGAATTTTCTTTATTTTTTTTTTGCTGAGAGTTCCGCTTGCCCGCTTTTTGTTTTCTGTTGATTTTCACTTTTGATATTTTTCGTATTAAATCCGTTTAAGCATTTTTCCTAGGGAAACACACACACACACAAGCACTCACACCTGGGCAATCTCACTCACACACTGACTGAGTTTTTTGGGCCTTGCCTCGGAAGCTGGCAAAGATGCGTCCGCGTCCACGTACGCCGTGACAGAAAAACAATTGAGTACTAAATCCGCATCGGGAGGCAGCAGCAGCAGCAGCACCAACAGCAGAAGCAGCAGCAGCAGCAGCTCCGTGATGAAACTGAGTACCTGAGAGTCACAGAGAGAGAGAGAGAGAAATGGAGAGAGTGCGATTCTCTGAAGAGAAACTGCGCAGCTCCGAATGCTCCGACTCGCTCACCGACCGACTCGAACCTGTCCTCGGCTTTAACCCTTTGACATGACTTTCCGAGGCGACGGACCCTGAGAACCGAGGAAGAACTCTGAAAGGAGGGAGGGAGAGAAGCCCTCGAAATCGGCTTCATTGAATAATTATCTTGTCGAAGTTTACCTGTTCTCGGAGCCCTTCGCTGGTGCGCTGGTGTGTGTTGTGACCCAAAAACCAGTTTCTCCGCTGCTCTGGTGGCAAACTCTACAAAAAACCCAACTCCCAACCCGTTTTCCACTCCACACTTTGGCGCTCAGAAAGTCCGAAAAGCGACTGCGCGGGCAGCTCAAAAAGCTAACCGAAATCAAGTGGAAATGTGTTAAAAGTCATTTATGTTTTGAAGTTTGAAACTAGAGAAGCGTGACCCCTCTCGCCTGGGTCAGGTAATTGGCCAAGTTGAGGGAATTCTTAGTCATAAATGGCTTTTTAATTATGCCTGGGAATGTTCTAAGAGATCAGTGTAAGATCTCTGTAAGATCTACCTGCATCTGGACACGATGAGTTGCATCGAGATGAGGCCTTTCTTTTGGCAAGTCATAAAATTCCCACGATTGCTGAGCCTGACCTACGGTGTAATATTTTAATTAGCCAACACAGCTGCCAAGAAAATCCCTAGCTTCCCCTCGGCATAATTTCCTTTTCCAGGGAGAGAAGAGCCTGGAAATGGATTTAATAAGCGCCTGCGCTGCTCTGCAAAAACGATGAAAGGAGATTCACAGAGAAACCAAGAGAGAGAGAGAGTGTGTCCTGTAGAGAGAGAGTAAGAACTTGAGAGCCGCCCTCGATTTGTCAGCAAAACCCACCAACCCACCAACCCACTCAAGAGCCACCCCCAAGAAATAGCCGAAAATGTTTCGTTTTCGCTGAATTTCACTTGGCGGAGGTCCTGCTCCTCGTAGTGCAGCTACCCTACGTAATATGTTGACTTAAGCACTCTGATTTATGCATTATATTAGCGTTGATTTTTAGCTGCAATAAATCTCCGAATACTCTACGGTTTCTACATGCCATAAACTCCGTGTGCATGCGAGAGCCGTAATCATAATTCACTTAGCGAAACGCTAATAGGTCTCTTCTGATAGCTTCAACTAATTTCTGCCATCGCCAGACAGTTGAACAGGTGAACACCTCTTCAAGTGTCTGTGCCTGTCAAGTAGTATGTCCCGGCAACCCGCTGGTTAAGAGAGTGTGCCATATGCTGGTTTCCAGGCGATTTGAGTTGATTCTACCTGCCCTCTCGGGCAGCTGTCACTGAGACTTCTCTTCCTTTCAGTCAACTAATTGCCAATTCCATAATCGCCGAAATCTCAAAAGGGCCGAGAAGGTGTTCAGATTGGTGAACTACAACAATCTGGGTAGAGTTGCCAACTATTAATGGCCACACGCACTCGAGGAAGAATCGGTTCCTCAGTTCGTTATCCAGAGAGTTGCAGGAACGTGTCCTCCCTGGCTAACAGATAGAAATGAGTATTTTCTACTCTTTTTTTATAAATTTATTTACCATATTCCTCTGATTGTCTCACATCTTTACAAGCCTTAAGTTTCAATAAAAGTTTAATGAAACATAAACCCTTTAACGTAAGATTAAAGTGAATATTGAGGGTCTTATCAACGAATTCTGTTAATTCCGAGATGGTTTCCGGGTCCAAGTTGGAATTGATAAGAGCTACTTATAACGCTGACCACAATCTGCGTATATATTTTCCAAGAAGGAGTATTTAAGTTGCATATATAAAATGATCTGCAAGGTTTTATAATTTTAAAATACAATTTTATTTAATACGATCAATGTGAATATATCTCTAAATTTCATTGTCCGCCTGGCAAATAAATCCCACGCTATAACTACAGCTGTAATCAAACATTTGACCGTTAAACAAACAGACGCATTTTGACCCAGAGCTTGGAGAATTTTCGTGCCATTTTAAAAATTGTACTGGCTTCCCAGAGGCCACAGATAGGAAGTTTCCGTCGACAACCAGATCATGGATACCTAACCAGTAGCTATATCCTGAATTAAGGTGTTCTGTAACGTCCGTTAATTCTGCTTCATTTCGAAAGGAAGCTAAGTAAAGAAGATCCCTTTCTTATTTTTTTTAGGTGATAATTGAACCCATATTTTCGTAACGAACAATGGTTTTACTTACCAAAAATAAATTATAAACAAGTTATTAATTAGTTTTGCAATTAGAACTTAGCTAAAATAGCGAAATAACGTGAGACGTGCCAGGGGTTCCAGGGTTAAGGTGAAAGTCTCTTATCAACGCGTTCCTGAGAGGCATCCAGTCGTAGTTGGGATTGATAAGAGCTTTGTGCTCGTATTTACTTAAAGTACCTAAAGTACTCAGTATATATAGATACTGAAAATAATACAATAATCCTCCAAATTAATATTCCTGAAAAGTAAGAAAAACCCATTTTTCATTAAATTAATGACAAGGCTTTATTATTTTAAAATTTTATTTTATTTAAATTTTTTTATTAAGTTTCACTGTCCGCCTGGCAAACAAAATTCCAACGAGCATCACAATTGTGGTCCCACATTTTTCGTTGGTGCAACAAGACGCAGTTGATCCTGTGGCTGTCACCGTTTGCTCCTTCATCATGCCACTTTAAGAAAATTGTTGGCTTGTGCGAGGCCAAAGATACGAAGTGGCCATCAGTATCGCGATTGATTCCCAGCCAATAGCCCTGCCATGATTCAAGTTTTTCCGTAACGTTGGTGAACTCTTCTTCATTTCGAAAGGAAGCCAAGTATCCTCCCATCTTATTGCACCTTATCTTGGCAGTAGACCAATCCACACGTTCATTTCCTTTGTGGAAATATCTAGTACCAATTCGCTCGAAGCCAGGTGGTATAATATTCGTATTGGTATTCGTCTTATTCGATAATGCCTGGAGTTGATTTTCCATTTTGTTTAAAAGCTGTTGAAGTTGGTTTTGTACGGCAAGCAGACTTCCTTCCAGTTTAGCTTGCGACTCCTCTACCTTGGTTTGTATCGCCTGAAGTTGACCCACTAGCTTAGCTTCTAAGCTGGAAGTTTCCACTCCGTGGACCTCCTCCGCCAAGGATCCATGCCAGAAAGTGCAGGCTGCCAGCGCCCAAAGGATTAAGGTACCAAAGTTTCGCATTTTTAAGCTAGGCGCGACTGTAATACCGCTAAAGATGAAAATCTCTGACGAACTGATTCACGATTTATTGGAAAAATTTCAAAGAGTCATCCGGCTTCGGCTGGAGATGATAATAGCTATCACTCTCTGTGATCTGTTATATATATATATATATGCATATATTTCGCAAAGTGCATATATAAACATTGATAAGACGTTAGCTGTTCTGAGAACGTTCAGGAAATTAATAGAAAAATAAAAAGAAAATGTATATAACTTGTTAACAAATTGATTTATTTTTATATAAATTTATAATATATAAATTAATCAATAATTGATTGAAATTTTAAATTCTTTTTGGGCGACATACATATATGACGTAGTTTAAATTATTGTCAAGGTATTATTATATTGAAATATATCTTTTTATTTTAAAAGCATCAGTGAGAATTTCGCTAAGTTTCATTGTCCGCCTGGCAAATAAAACCCCAAATATCAGTATTACAATCATAGTTAATCATTTGGAAATTATACAAAAGTATGCAGTTCCTGTCGTGGGTTTCGTCTTCTGGTTGTCCTTCTTTCCACTTTAAAAATTCTACTGGCTTCTGCGAGGCCTCGGATACGAAGTGCCCCCTTCTATCCTGATCATTTATACCCAGCCAGTAGTTCCATATTGAACGTTTTGTAGCAAAGGCCCTCAATTCTTCTTCACTCCGAAAGGAGGCTAAATAACCTCCTAACTCACGACACCTTCTCTTTGCTGTATCCCAATCAGCTGCTTCGTTCACTATTCGGAAATACCTAGTACCGATTTTCTCGAAACCCACTGGTATAGCTAAAACCGGGTTGTCCACCTTGGGTGTTTGTTGAGGGTCTTCCATCTTACTTAAAATTGCCTGTAGTTGATTTTCGATTTTAGTTAGTGCCGTCTCCTGCCCTTCTAGCTTAGATTTCAACCCTTGCACTTCCACTTCCAATCTGTCCAGCTTCGCGTTGATTCCGTTATCAGCATTACTGATGTTGCATTGGTTCTGGGCTTCTAGATCCAATTCTTGAAGAAGGAATATGTGGCCACTTGCCTTTGCCAAGAGTTCATCCCACAATGTGCAGGCAGCTAGCGCCCAAAGGAAGTAGGATCCAAAGTTGTACATCCTGGAACTGGGAGAGAGTTTTAGACCGCGTTAGAAGAAAGTCTCTGGTGAACTGATTTCTGAATTATTGGAAGACTTTCGAAGAGGCTTATGTATATATGGTTTCCAAGGTTTATGTGTATAAATATATATATGTAAATGCAAAATATAAACGTTGATAAGATGTTTCCTGTTCTGATAACAATCAGCCAATTAATAGGAAAAATAATATAAAAATGTTGAAATATTTTCAACAACATCTAACGACTATATAAGGCTGTATGTACATTAGGGTGGACTTTTTTGAGGTCAACTGAGCTCAGCATCTTAAATGGTAGGTTTCAGTGTCCAATAAATTTAGTCGAAAACAGAAAAATTTTATTCCAACGTTTAGACGGTGCGCAATGGCCCTAAAGTTTCGCTAAAAATTACGTGTAAAAAGAAGAATTTACTTTACTCCATTCCGTTTCTTGTCAGATTTCGAACTACTTTTAAATAAATTATGGCTAACGAAAGCATTTTTCTAATCGGCAAGCTTAGCCCAGATTCTGGCAAAGGTACGTCTTTCCCCAGCAAGAGGTCCGTGCTGTCTGCCCTGTTTTATGAGACAAGGGTGTTAAGCCGAACCCTGAAGAATAGTGTTCACGGCATCTCGCAAAATTTGGTTGCTACTTGGTCAGATCAGCACATTCGTGTTAGACCAATTCAGCACGTAAGATCCCAAATATTGCGCCTTCGTGAGAAATTCTTTGCCCTAAAGAAGAATAGATGCCGACCAGGGGATCTTTACCGGAAACTTGAATCGTCTTGCATTTGATCAAGAACAATCGGAATGCATCCTTCAATGCGTTGAACACCACACAAAACTTTATCCAAATTGCTTAAAAAAAACACTTTCAAATAAATTTGAATAATAATTGTATTCGTACTCGTTATTTGTAGACTAAAAGAGAAAATTGTATTTGCTGAAATGTATTTTAGAGGTACAAGACGAATTTTTGAACAAATAAAGTATATTTATTTTTTTTAATTAATTGCATGTTTCTTTTTTTCTAATGCAAAAAATGTCGACTTTTTGCCCACAAATTGGCAAATTTTGTGGCGTTCGCAGTTTTAATGGTAGATAAAGGACTTTAGTCCAAATAATTTTTATAGATTTTGCATTAATATTAATTAATTCATATTTCCATAATATGAATTTTTTTAAATATTCAGCCTTCGGGAATTTTATGAACTACCCCAGAGCTGTGAGAGAAGTTCACCAAAGTTCAAAACATGGGTAATTTTTGG